>JAPDSC010048559.1:0-33213 GCA_026290005.1 Latrodectus geometricus
TTGAGGAAGCAAATATCAGAAAGAAATGATTGCCTTATTTCTATCAACATCGAAAGGTATTGAGTATAACAACTATCGTTTCGAATGCATAATACTAATTTTATTTGATAAAGTATATTGGACTTACTGAAACCTTTGACAAAAACAGTAAAATATAAATTAAAATTATGCACTCCCGTTTTCATTTCCGAGAGTGAACGAGGAATTATAAGCGTGAAGCCAGAAAGATAAACACAAATATCTTCATTATAATCATCGAGCAAATTTCTACCAAAAAATGATCTCCAACTCCTATACCAAGTCTGCAGTAAATTTGCTTAAGTTCTCTAGTTTCGTGTGACAACACTTTTAAAGATCATGTGACTAAATGTTAACAAAGTTTATTTAAGCTGTTACATTCGTTTCAAATTATTATTATTATTTTTGATTGGTAAGCTTTTTTATTTTTTTATGAATTTACAAATGTCTTACAAGTCAATACTTGAAGTTTAATAAGTTAAAGAGTTTATAAGTTATAAGTTGAAATTAAAGTAGTTGAAATAGAAAGAAATTTAGTAAGTTAAATTTGAAAGTAGTATTGCTTTGTGTCCAAATGCAAAGATCCATATTGAAACTTTATTATAATAAATTTAAAAGGACACTTTGCAGTTGTTAAATATTTTTATACTAAATTGACTTTTTTTATGTTCAAAATATATCATCTGTATATTGAAGCATTTTTGGAGGATTCTAAAACATTTCTAATTATTAAAATTATTTTACAAGTTTAAAAGTTACTATATGTTGCTTTTTAGCTTTCAAAAAACATCAATAACAAAAAAAACATTTTTTAAAATAAATTGACTTGTTAATTACCAACTCTTTGTAAATACAATTTTTGTAAATTTCCTTAGAGGAATTTGTCGCAACTTTATTCATATATTTAAATAAAATTTCTAAAAGTTGCTAGCATTAAACTGTTTTAGTTTTTTAATTGAAAATGGCTACAGATATTTTTCTTCCATTAATATTAAACTAATCTCAAAATTTAAGATGTGTTATTGTGGGCACTTTCTTAATTATATGCGCTTCAGTTTTTGTTTATATTGCAAAAAAAAATATGATTTATGTGAATAAATTGTTTACTATTTAATTTGAGCTACAGTCTTTTAATTAGGTATAGAGGCACAAATGACGAGCCTGATTTTGTTCTAATATTCTCTAATATGTTATGTTTGTATGTCATTTTAGTATATGTAATTTAAATTTACATGTATTCTAAATGAAACCGTTCTGAGAGTAGTATTGCTTTGTGTTCCAGTCTATTAAAATTATAGTAATATTGTTAAAGTAAAATGATTGTAATTATTGGTATATACATGAAACTTATTCATGTGTAGAGGAAAAAGTTATTAAATACTGACAAACCCCATCAATATTGGGAGTGAATTAACGCAATTCAATTAAGAAATTGTTCAAGTAATAGTTTCGAGCAACATGATTTCTAAGCTTTAGAATTTAATACTTTCTGCCGTGTTAGTTTTCCATTACTCTCATTCGACCTTTTAAGAACTACTTTTTCAAATTTATTTTTAATAAGATATTTAAGGTCTTGAAATTCTGTATCTATTCATTATCTTAGCTCAATCAGATATGAAATAGATGTCAAAGGAAATGACATGTAAAAAATCTGCGTACTCAGAACGCTAAATTTTCTTGTTTACTAGGTTTTGTACATTTTGTGACCGTTTTGAATTCAAAGCAATAATATTTAAAAAAACATAAAAGCCATTTTCAACCATTTCTTAAAGATAAATTTCAAAATGAATATTCATCTGTAAAAAGGTAGAAATTGACTTTGCACTCAGTTGTAGAATCAAAAGCAAAATTTCTATTCCTAATATAGATAAATGTATATTGAGAATTAGAAAAATAAACATCACATCAATGTGCATACTTCTTGTACACTAAATTTTTAAAAACTATCCATTTGCTTGAAAATTATAAAAACTTTTATCATAAAATTTTTGGATCTATTATTACCCTACAATAATCGATGTTTGAGCCTGCCATTCAATTCATTTAATTGTGATTACGCGTCACTGATTAAAAACTCAGCAAGTCTTCTATTCAAGAATTCTTGAATTTAATTATTCAGGATTGATACTTCTGATTGTTGAAAATATTTTAATTTGTAGTTAATATTCGATATGTCTTTCAAGAACCAAGCTAACGCTTAGTTATCACTAACGTTTTTGGTTCAATAGTTCATGGATTCGATTACACAGTGAGCTTTTATGTTAATTGAGGTTCCTACTTTACTTTATCCTATCGTAGTTAAACCTCGTTTGCAAATTCATTGACTTAAAAATCAAACTAAATCTTCATTTGCTAAAGTGATCGTAATGCCACATAAAAACTAGTATATCAAAAATGTGTTGCGTTGCTAGAAACAAATTAACGTATACTGATAAAATTTCAAGGAAACGTGAATTTTCTTCCACGTTCTGATATGTAAATAGTCAAGTGGATTTGATAACATATTTTATTTGAAATGAAATTCACTGTAATCAAAATTAGCAGAATTTAAAAATGATTTTCATTTTCTGCAAATAACGTAAATGAAGATTCGAGAAATAAAATATTTCAAAAAGTAGACTGAAAAAAAATTCCAATGACAATGTACAAAGTATTTTCTGAAAATCCTGAATAATCTTTCTCAGAAAGTGAACATAAAAATTTTCCCTTAACTTAAATTAGAATACTAGAGAAAATAGTTAATAAATTGTTGGAAAATATTTAGAAATTGTTTTCTCTGAATTTAGAATAAATCTTGTGATTATAATAGAAATCATCAAGGAAAGAATAAAATTTAAAAAAAATTCTAAAAAGATTTGATTAAAAATATATTTAATGAATCTTAAATTTGTTGTAAATTGTATTAGAAAATATTTTAAGCAAAGTGCAAAATCTGGATAAACTCGAAAGCTGGTTAAAACAAAAATTTTCTGGGACAGCCTTATATGGTAAATTGGGTATTTAAAATTTGATAAATAGATTTGAAAAATTAGATAATTTGTTATAAAAAGGAAGAAAGTAATTATCTAGTCACATGACTGTTGAAGCTAACTCTTGATGTTGATAAAGAAAAGCGTCTTGCTTGTGTTTTAAGTGAGTTGTGTTATCTGGTATTTCTTATGCGGATATTTTCCATTATTTCAGAAGAAAAGGTATTCTGATTTAAAAAGCCGTAAAACCAATAAAATCTCCAGTGAGTTATAAAAGTTCGTCCCTATGCAAATTTAATATTACAAACTGTTACATAGTAGATAACAAATTTTTTGGTAATTGGACATGCCTGTTTTAAGAAGACTTGTTTCTGGATTGTTGTTGATTTTTGCTTGCCAATTTTTATTGTTCCCTATTGATTTCATTAACAAACCTACAGAAAAGCCACATTCCAAAAAAATCACTTCTAATTTAAAATTCGTATTATATTAAGAAACTTTTCCGCCGTGATTTGGAGAAAGACTTCGTAACGGCTCTCCAAACAAGAAATGCGGAAAAACATCTCGATTTTTGACCATAAAATTGAGTTATATCCAGATTTAGAACATACTAATTACTATAAATAATTTTTAGTGACAAAAAATATATCGTAGTTTCGACATATTTGAAGCATAATACAAATGGTGACTTCAGGATCTGAAAACTCAAACTAGCACATAGCATGTAAGAAACAAAGCCAAATATTTTAGATATAAGTTATGTTATTAAATGATAAACCAAAAGAATGACTAAGTTATCATAATTTTTTCATAAATAATTTCATGTATAGAACTTCAGTAACGATTCACTTACTGTAATGTAATAGTGTAATGTAGTTATAAACATGGAAAATAATTCTGAAAAGAAAAAATTGTGCCAAATAAAGATGAGTTTCCAAAAAGCAATTCTAAAATTCAAAATTCATTTTGCTTTCATAATTATAGATTCGAATTATAAATAAAAGAATCATCCTTCTCTCATTGTATGCAATAGTTCATACTTAATTTTAAACTGTAAAGCACTAAACCTAATAACTCTAAGAAACTGAAAGTACAAATCAATAGGCTTATGCTTTTAGTCTGAGGAAGTTTTATATTGAGAGAAGTATATAAACATTATTAATGTTATGATAAACAGTTGATTATTCCAAACAAAAAAATTACTCTTTGTTTACTCTTAAATTTAGGTAGCTTTTTTAATTTTATGATTAAAACCTAAAGGCAATACAGAGAGTCTGAGAAACAAGGTATAGTCAATTAATTTAGAGTTACAAATCTGTCCTTATTCTTCAAATTTTCCTAGAGATTGAAATTAAAAAATGCTGAATGGAATAGAATGCCAGCGCCTGCCTATCTTAAAGTAAAAGCTTTCAAAACATTTAATTCCAGCATGTAATTTTTAAACTAGGGTAATTTAGGGAAATATTTGAAATCATAATTTAACTAATCACTACCAAAAATGTTAACGGTTGTCATTTTTTTTCGTAATTTTTTAATAAACTTCAATACGATTAAGCTATGAAATGATGAAAGAGAAAAAAAAATAATATCTTCACGCAAAATTTTTCCAGTAATTCAAATTAAATTTTGAATTGCGATGTTTTTTAAAATTTGTTTTAAATAATTATAGTTCTCACAATGATTAATAAGATTTCGAATGCAGTTATTTCAAAATATTGAAATATAATTTGAAAGTTTGCTTTAATAAAGTAATGATCCATAACATTAAATATTTCATGCATTAATTTCTCACATGGCTAAGAAATTACTTCAATTGTGTTAAATATTCATGAATTTTTTTGTAACAGTTTTCTCTTTTATAGATTTATTGATATTAGGAAATTGAAAAAAATGCAACTCAGAAGTGGAAGAGTAAAATCTGATACTGTACCACCACGTCGTCAGAGTAAGATTTTTATACTTATTTCAATGTGTACTAAAAAATAGTGGTGATAAAATTGGTGAAAAGAATTATAATGAAAAATTATTCTGAGTATATTATTGGATGTTCACATAATTTAAATTCAGTAGTGTTTGAAATATCTTTATGTAAACTGAATCTTATGAAAATTTAGTTCGTTCATCTCAAAATTTTTTTTATTTGTAAATTTTTCAGTCCCGTGTCAATACAGAATCATTTTTAATTCTTTTAAGCTAAATGAAAAATTTAAGGCATAAATCCATTATAAGAATTATGAGAAATTAATCACTGAGTCGCAAAATGACTTATACTTGATGCTAAGAAAGAATCATGCGATTCAAAACAGTAAAAATATTTCCTCTTTTACTATATTTGAAAACCAATTCTTACTATTAAATGCTTTTAGAGAACAATGTTATTCAGTAATAAAGATATTTTACTTTAGCGATGAGATGAAAATCATTTGTAAGTCGTATCAGGACACCCTTTGCATAAATTTTCTGATGCACATTCACTTGTCACAATAGAGCAAAATATTTAATTGGAATCTAAATGGGCAATGTTGTGGTACACAATACTTACATTCTTCGGTTAAAACTACCAATGTAGATGGTTTTTATATATGGTTAAGAATAGACTTAAATTATAGGTTCTATGCGAGTCATATTTTTCGAATGCAAAAAACCGTACTAAATCGGACTAGAGAATAAAAGTGCCTGACTGAGGCAATGTCATTAAAGTTAAAAGTTTAATATTCAATAAGCCTGAGAAATGGAAGAGTTTGGACCTTGTATAGTGAAATACCATTGGAAACAATTACTTTCAGTTGTTAAAAATCATTGTAGACTGATTGCATTGTGGTAGTATAAAGGAATAGCAAGAAAGTGAACAATAATACAGACTAACAATGGACACCTATTTTAAGATTCTGATCCAGTAAATTGTTTCCTATTATCATGGATATTCAAATATCCATGCATTTAGACTTTACTCATATACTTTTTAGACGGAAACAAAGCTATTTTAAGACTGTGCCTTATCATGACTTAGGTATAAATGTAAGAAATTGTAGTGGGTTTCCTCTAATTTATTTTTATAGAACTAGATACTCAGTGCCTTAGAGTACTCGAAGTTATTATGCTTACTACAAATGTTTAAGAACTTATTGTTTGAAGCGACTATACGTATTACAAAAATTTAAAATTTGTTATAAAATCTTGATATTTCAAAGTAAAAAAATTTATTCTGTTAGATTTCTTGCTTTTAACTGATTATTTTAAAATGAATGAAAAGTTAAAATTTCATGAAAACACGTGATAAAACTAACTTTCATGAAAATTTAAGAATGTTTGGAATATTTTTTTTAATTCATATTTTTAATTTTACGTTGCTTAAGAATGGTCACAGGCTTAAGAGTTTCTTTATTGATTAGAGTAGCATTACACTAGAGCCTAAATCGCAATTGTCCTTTCTGGGCGTTAGCCACAAAACCCAACCAACCAACTAACTAGAGACTAAATTGTCAAAGAATTATGTTATATTTTGAGAATGAGCGACTGATTACATTGTGGTTGTAAATATTTTGAAATATTGTTTCACCACGTGAGTTTTGCGATTGAAGAATAAGAGTCTTGATTTGCTTCTTACGTATTTTCTGAATGCATGCTCTTTCGTGTTATTTTTACTATATTTTCAGTCACTTTCTAAAATGACAGTGGTTATTCTCAAGAGACTTAGACATTAGAAACAAATGAGAATTCTCTATATAGGAAGTTTTCTTTGACAAAATATATTAAGTTAAAAGAAAATCTGTAATGGGAGAGAACACAAGTGTTAACCATAGTGGGAAAGTCATTCCACACTTTGATTTCGAAGCTATTCAGGCATTTATAGTGAAATAAGTTTCTAGAACATAAATAATCATATAAAATTTTTATTTAGAGCATAAAATTAGGGAATTTTAATGTAAAAATGAGGAATGACTCAATATGATAAAAAATAACCAACTTACGCAAGACATTGCATTATAGATTTTATGAAATATTAGTTTTACTATTCATATTTAGAAAGTTTCTAAGGTTTCACTTTCGATGTTTGAACTATAAAGTTTAGAAATGTATAAAAAAAGATCTAAGCTAATCATTTCTGATAATTTTAACTTGTAACAAGTATAAGGTCCTCATCTAATATTTTGCATTTAGGATTAACCATTAAATTTTTATGCAGGGAAGCAGTTTCCACTAATATATCTTAATATTTAACATGTATCTAAAACGTAAATTGGTTAAAAATTTACTGTACGGTCACTATTGGCGACTTTTTCAAAAATTTGCCAAAAATCTCGCCATTTTGTACAAGCGAGGTCTAAAAAATAAACAGAATTTTTGAAAAATGTTGCCTGTGATTGGTCTGAATCCCTCATCTGCCGTCGGATTTGATTTGTCGGAATAGGTTGGGTTGCCAGAAAATGTTACTTATCGCCAAATGTGGAAAACTGCGCCAACAGCGACCGTCCAGTAAATCTCATCCGTAAATTGTTGCTCTGCTTGCAAGAGTTGGGGAAACAGAAAACTTAGATCATTGGTTTTTGTTCAACAGTTTCATTTTTCATCTCGTGCTTGTGTATATTGTTTGTAGTGTTTCTGAATCAATTTCAGACTGTTTATTCTTAAATTAATGTTCGGAAAAATAGATCAGTGATAAATGAACGAAATAAAAACTATGATGACCAAATGGATGAATACGCATAACTGGGTTCATCAAGAACTGTTGCAAATTAAGTTCCAGAATTATATATTAAAAGCAGTGTTAATCAAATTAATCACTGAATGCATAATTTGGTGATAGAATATAAAAGCAAACTACTCAAAGCCTAGTCAAAAATATATCATTAGGATTAATACCATAAAAAATTTAAATAAGAAAACTTTTTTGCATTTTGTTACGTAGGCTTAATACTTTACTGGTGTTATTCTGAAAGAAAATTCTTCTAATTTTAATCTAAATTAAAAATTCTGATTTTTTTTTCACATGTTTTAAAAATTTAAATGCACAATTAAACCATTGTGTATTATAAAAAACACTAACGAATTGAAATATTAGAAAAAGGAATTAAGGTTAAGCTCTAGAAAAAATGTTATGGTTTTAAAATGAAATACTTCTGTTTCATTGCGTTAAATATACTATTACAGAAAATTTCCTTTGAAGTAGAAGCATTAAAATTTATCAACAATGTTTTTGAAGTTTGACATTAACAATAAAAGTTTGTCACAACTGAAAAGTATTGTAAAATTTTCGTTTCATAAATATTACTTTTTCGCGAATGTTACTAATTTACGTGACAAATTTCATACAAGGAGAGACATGATTTAATTTTTTGAACCAACAACTCAAAGGTTAGTGATGTGGCCTTCAGTACAATAGTTCCTAGATTCGAATCCAAGTTTGGGTTTGCATGTTTTTAACAGTTCGAAGTCAACTAAGCTTTAAGGAAAAGGTATTTTAAAAACACTAAGTATACGGATAACAAATTGATAAAGAAATTTCGCATTTAAATTTTAGAAAACATTTACGAAAAAAATCGCATATTTTGTAAAAAAAAAAAAATAAATAAATAAATAAATAAACCCATATAAACATGTAAAATTTACAAGTTTAAGCTTATTAATAAAATAGCTAATTTTGTAAAGTAAGCTAAATTTTAGTGTCTTTATATAAAACAGTTTTACCAGCTTACGTCACATTCTTTTAAGTAATCGTTTAGTTTTTAAATTGTTTCAAAGCATTCTAACGGCCGTATTCACCAATCAGAGTTCAACGAAGTTTCGGGGTAATAGGCGAGTTAAGTCATGAAACGTTATTCACCACGACAAAAACAACGATTAACTCGCCTATATGGATCCCTAGAATAACCATACAATTTTGGAGTGTCAGCGCCAAGTCTGCAAAAAATGGCGATACAATGGCAAACAATGTTGACATTGATGTGCAAGATTTGCAAAATCTAGAATTAATGGAAAGAAGAGCGAGATGTGTGTATGAAAGTAAGCAAAATGATTATGAAACTTTGGACGAAGTTGATTTTAGTAGCTGTTATTGATTGAATAAAACCTTTTATCCATCTTGACGAAACATTTTCAAGCTTACTACGAAGCTTTGTTTACATTTTTTGCTAGCCATCAGAAGCCGTCTTACATGTCGTGTTCAGTTAACTCTAAAGTTGTTTTACACGGGAATTTCCCCGCTTCATGAATGACAATCGGTGAGTCATGCTACAGCTGAGTTATATCCGAGATAGGCTGCACTCAAGTTAACCCGTGTTTGGTGAATACGGCCGTATGATGAGCTCATAACTGAATTCTTAATACTTTGTCTTTCCATTCTATAATTGATGGGTTCAATTCCAACTTCAGGCCCCTCAGGGGGTTTACTTTAAGTAAAAACGGGTGTCACAATCCCGAGGTATCCCAGTGACCTGCCCTCTGCTTCCTTTTCTCTTCAGAAAGAAGAGAAGAGAAGAAAAGGAAGCAGAGCACCTTTTCTTCTCTTCAGGGAGAAAAGGAAGAAAAAGCAAGAGGGGACTCTTGCATTTTCTTCCTTTTCTCCCTCATTGTGGTTGCCTCTGAGGTTGAGGGCTCCCCTTGAGCAGCTGTCGCCGCTCTCTTGCTATTAGCTTCTCTTGTGGACTGAACCACCCATGTGTTTGCCGTGCGTGGAGACCCGTGTCCCTGGAAAGGAGGGTCCTGGTAATTAAGGCCCCCAGAGACCAACACATTGCTTTGGCCTCTGCTTCAGGTAAACGGGAGGTGTTTTGTGGTCCTCAGCACATCAATCGGCTTTATGGATCAAGCGATCGGTACATCTGCTGGATGGCTCGTTAAGGGTGGAGGCCATCACAGGGATGTACTGTGAGCGTATAGGACTTGGCTAGCACTGGTGCAGCTGGTCTGCATCCCCTTGTTGGTCTCGGTGGTGGGTGGTGCCGTCAGGTCCCGAAACTTCCATTTCTATTATGGAAACAAATAATCTTTCTGTTCTCCCGCGGGAGCATATGTTCGCACTTTTAAATGCAAAGTTCTATATTATTCATCGGAAAGAGGGTACGTTTGATAATGTATCCCCTTTCCTCATCCAGAAATCTATTTCAAGCACAATTGGGGAAGTGAGAAGTATTCGAAAGCTGCGTTCTGGAGACCTAATGGTGGAAGTTGCTTCTCAAGCACAAGCAATCCAGATAAATAAAATGAGCATGCTTGCTAACCTTGAGGTATCCGTCTCTGCTCATAAGTCTTAACTTTTCTCGTGGTGTTATTTCAGCCAGGAATTTGCTTAGGACGCCAATGGATGATATTCTAGAAAATCTAAAAGATCAAAAAGTCTGCGCTGTCAAACGCATTATTGTCATACGTGATGGTAAGGTAATAAATACCAAACACCTCACTGACATTTGCGACACCAGATTTACCGCAGCATATTAAAGCTGTGTATATGAATCTCTCCGTTAGGTAATTTATACCAAATCCTTTACGCTGCTTCCAATGCCAATTATTTGGACACTCCAAAATAGCTTGTAGGGGTAAACTGACTTGCGCTCGCTGCGCTGCAGTTGACCATGAAAGTTCTTCTTGCACTGCAAAAGAAAAATGTGTCAACTGCAAAGGTGATCACCCTACGCTAGAAGTTATCCTATCTGGCAATCGGAAAAGGAAATTATTACCACGAGGGTTAAGACCAACTGTTCATATCCCGAAGCGAGACGTTCTGTTACATCTCGTACATCTCAAGCAGGAGCAAGTTATGCCAAAATCGCTGCCAAGGTCACCAGAACAGCAAGTACTCAAACTGAAGACTTTTCGCTTCCCCTTATTAAATTACCCCCTACATCTGTACAAAAGCCGAAATCGTCCTCCGTATCCATCGTTCGGAAAAAAGCTCCTATGGCTAAATCAAAAGCCATGAAGGCTCTGAAATTAAAATCTGCAAAAGAGGGCCCCTCTAGGCCCCCAATAACCACCCGTAGAGCCATATCACTGGAGTCTGATGCTGTCTCCTTACATCCTTCGGACGATGATATATCATTCGATGAATGGACGGAAGGTATGCCCTCCAGCTCCCGGAAAGGAGCTTTTTAATTTAAAACAGTCTCCTTTGTTTCATGGAACTGCCATGGTTTACGTTCTCATATTGATGACATCAAATCTATAACATCACTTTATAGACCCTCATGTATAGCACTTCAGGAAACTTTCCTGAAGTCTATAAATAATGTCTCCATGCGGGGATATAAATGTTTCAGAAAAGATTGTGGTGACGATGGTGCAGTGTCTGGAGGTGTTTGCATTTTAACATCTAATGATTTCCCCAGCACTGCTCATCCAATCAATACTACTCTACAGGCTGTAGCTATAAGAATTCATACCACAGTTCTGATTACAGTCTGTAGTTTATATTTGCCACCACATGATGTCATCCGCCAAGAGGAACTGCTTGCATTGATTGATCAGCTGCCAACACCATTTATATTACTCGGTGATTTTAACGGCCATAATTCTCTGTGGGGAAGTGATGATACTAATTCTCGTGGTCGTCAGATAGAGCAATTTATTTCTGATAATTGCCTCTGTCTGATGAATACCGACGAGAAAACGTATTTCCACATATCCAAGAACATTTCATTCACTCGATCTCGCCATTTGTACAGTGGCTTCCGTAAAGGGAGATCCACTCTAGATAACATTACATATTTGGAAACCCAAATCCGCAACGCTTTCGTGCGGAGAAACCATCTGGTTTCCATCTTCTTCGACATCGAGAAGGCATACGACCGTACGTGGCGATATGGTATTCTCCGTAAATTATACGATTTTGGCTTTCGGGGTAATCTCCCGATATTCCTGCAGAATTTCTTACGCTCCCGTATTTTTAAAGTTCGTATTGGAAGCTCTACATCCAATACTTTTATTCAAGCCGAGGGTGTACCCCAAGGCTCTATTTTAAGTGTCACTATTTTTAATATATACATCAGTCACATCCTTCATCTTTTATCACCTACAGTTCATGGCACGATGTATGTGGATGACCTGCAAATATCTTGCCAGGGATCGAACATGCGTTTAATTGAGAGACAACTTCAAACATCTGTTAATAAAATAGCTGCATGGTGTGCAGAGAATGGCTTCACACTATCTCCTAGCAAGAGCTGCTGTGTCCATTTCTGCAGGAAGACCAGTATTCACAATGATCCTGTTATTCATCTGAACATCACTGCAATACCCGTGGTCAACGAGATTAAATTTCTTGGTGTGATTTTCGACCGAAAATTGACCTTTCTTCCGCATGTTTTACATTTGTGGAAGAAGTGTGAGCGATCGCTTAATATCCTCAAGGTGTTGTCAAATACATCTTGGGGTGCTGATCGCTTGTCACTCCTTCGGGTCTACCAAGCACTCATTTTGTCTCGTATTGACTACGGAAGTGTTGTATATGGATCTGCTAGGTCTTCAGTTTTACGCAGATTGGACACTGTACATCACTCTGCTTTGAGAATTTGCTCAGGAGCATTCCGCACATCACCCGTCCAGAGTCTTTACGCGATTTGCAAACAATTGCCTTTAGACCTGAGACGAATGCAGCTGTCTCTCAATTATTACGCTAAAGTTATGTCTGATATTCAACATCCTTTACGATCCTTGGTATACACTCCTGCCTTGAAGAGATTATATGATGCGCGTTCCTATAGCATCCAACCCTTTCTCACTAGAACTAAAGATCAACTCCATTTGACAGACCTATATGATGTCCGTTGTATCAAAACGGACTTACATTTACATCCACCCTGGCATGATCCACAGATTAATATTATTAATCCATTTGCTCAGTTTAGAAAATCGGACACAACCTCAACGATTTTTCAACAGCTTTTCTATTTACATCGCTGTCAGTATTCATCATACACGCCTGTATTCACAGATGGATCTAAAACTGCAGGACATGTTGGCTGTGGCATATTCTATGCTAATGCCAGTTATAGTTACAGCCTTCATACGTCCTGCTCCATCTTTACTGCTGAAGCTACGGCCATTTATCAAGCCCTTCAGCTTGTGAATACAGGAAATTGTCATAAAATTTGTGTATATACTGACAGTTTGAGTGTACTAGAAGCGTTGAGAAATTCAAATTATTGTCATCCTGTTGTGTCAAAGATTTTCGGAGCATTGGATTCCCTTGCTGGCAAGGGTTATAACATCATTTTCTGTTGGGTCCCAGGTCATGTAGGTCTAGAGGGAAATGAAAAGGCGGATGCAGCTGCTAAAGCTGCAGGGTCTTTACTCCATTCATCTGTCCCTCTTTTCGACGTGAGAAGGGTTTTTAAAATATTTGTTAAATCTCTTTGGCAGGAGTTGTGGAGTATGCAGGTCTCCAATAAATTACGTGCCATTTTTCCATACCTCATTCCATCATCAGTTTTACCGTTACGAAGTGCCGATGTTCGATTGACTCGCCTTCGTATCGGACACACACGTTTCACACACAGACATTTGTTTTTAAGCGAACTAAATCCATGGTGTGAAACGTGTGATGAACCATACTCAGTAAATCATATTTTAATTTCATGTAAGGATTTTAACAAAGAACGTCTACATTTTTTTAAAACTGATTTTATCACTTTATTTGATTTGTTAGGGGAACCCCCCCACAGAAACCTATTTGCCTTTTTAAGGGCAATAGGTTTTTTAAATTTTATTTAATGTTTAACGTTATTTTTTTGTATTTACATATTTATTTTCTTTTTTATAAAATTTTAACAAATAATAGATTTTAATAATACTTTATACAAAGGTTTTTGTTTTTTAAGATTTTAATGTTGTTTGGGTTTAAAAATAAATAAATAAAAATAATAAATTAATGAAAAATTGAATTTTATCTTGGCGCAGCATGTCCAATTTTGGATCTTGCGCCATAAAACCTAACCCAACAACAACAACTCGCCATTTGTACACCCTCACTTCTGCCATTGTTAAATCTAAGCCATAGCTCTCTGCCAATTTTTCAGCTCCTTTATTTTGTCAGGCCAAAGGAGAAGGCCGTTCGCAATCATTTAAGGTCGTGGAATAAAGCATTCCACGTCTCCGTTGTCAAACACGAGTTGGACTCTTATGACTTTTCTTTCAACGTCTTGAAAGTCCAGTGGTGCATCGAAATATCTGGTTCCACGTTCCACAGGACTCGACGAATGAACCGTTGGAATAAAGCAAGTTATTGGTTGGACAGCCACGTCCAAAATTTCTGGTGATGGATTCTCTGTTTCGTTCCATGGTGCTTGATTCTCATCGTTGTTCCTAGGACTCAGAACTGGTGATGGATTCTCGCTACAAGAACTCTGTGCAGGTGTTGGATTCTCATTCAAAAGATTTGCTGCCGGTGGATCTCCATTTGCAAGTTCAAAAAATTTGTTGGCAAATGAGTTGAATCGTCCATTCGAACAGATGTTTCATCCGACGCGTAGACCAAAGAAATCATTATGTTCTGAGAAGTCAGCCAAGGTTTTATATAAATCCGAACAGCACGAAACTGTTCAATCAGTCGAGATGTCAGCTGAGCACGAGGATGATTTTCGTCGTATGCTACGAGCAACGGACAGCCTTGATTGATACTATCAGGCGAGCCAAACATTTCGACGTGGCCTATGGTGAACAATTGAGTCAGCCGTAGACCGCGTTCAAAATATCTTGTCGTCATGATCATGTTGCGGATTGCTTTCGTCATGTCAATTATTCGACAGTTCATGATTCTAGTGGAATGAAAATTCGACGGTATTCCTAAGACGTCCGAAAATTTAATCCAGCCTCCGTATTTGATTGTATAAAGATTCTTGTAATTCAAGATTTTGGCAACATCATAGAGCCTGATGTACAAGTTACCGTCGGGTGCGATCAAACAAGACACGGTCAGTGTCGAATCTTCTACGAAAGGCTTGAGATCGAACCACATCTCGAAGAGAAAACAAGAGCTGGGATCAAGTAGCCGCAAGGAAAAAATCTGGAAACGATTCGTCACAAGAAAAGAGCTGGGAACAAAGTTGTC
Organism: Latrodectus geometricus; assembly: GCA_026290005.1. NCBI lineage: Eukaryota > Metazoa > Arthropoda > Arachnida > Araneae > Theridiidae > Latrodectus > Latrodectus geometricus. The sequence goes on from JAPDSC010048559.1 coordinate 15,031, forward strand.
GCAACAAGAGCTACAACACAAATGATCTGGATCCGATCGAACGTCTCCTTTTATACGTGAGGATCTGTCTAAAAATAACAATCGAGTCGGCCGAAAACAAAACAAGACAGTGAAGAATGAAGACCTTTTAATAGGACCGAATGGAAATCGCAAAGACAAAATATGAAACTTTTTCTTTGAATCGTATAACAAAAAATAATTTATCGGAAGAATTGTTAAATTTGATCTCTGAAGAATTTCAGTCACTTTATTTATGAGCTCAGTCATTCGAATGAGCTCAGTCGTCGTCCTGGAAAGCGTACATTCAAGACCGTTGATTCCACTGGCTCCGCGAATCTTTTTTCCTACTTGATTTTTATGGATCGTCTGATCCGTCAAAGATTTCAAACATTGGCAATACCACGAACGACTAAAAATGGAAATTGCATTCCGTTCCGTATTTGAAAGTTCACGAGCAATACAGTCTGTCTAGAAATTACATGAGCCTCGGTATCCGTTTGATTTTCTTCCAATCGCAGGAATAAAGAAATACGGACGTTTGTAAATGTTGCGATCGACCTGCAGCAGGTCACATTTAACGTCAGGTCCAACGATTCCGTGTGTTCCACAGGATACGTATGTCCAGTCACTCGAAAGACGGCTCCCGATGTCAGTACGAACGTAAACAGTCAGACGGATCACGCGTTTGTGTCACCAAGCTTAGACAAGTCAATCGAAACGAGTCGGTCGTCCATACCATGAGCGACTACGGAATCAATGTTGCCCGCTATTTCCTAGTTCAAAGATCATGAAGGAAGACTGTCGGTACAAGTCGGTCGAAAAGAGTCGGTCGTCCATACCATGAGCGACTACGCCTGAGCTGTCAAGAAAGTTATGAAATCCTATAGTACCCAAACACATTACTTAAGTCTTCCAATTTCAAAATTATCCTCAAATATTTTTAATACTAATGTTTCTCCCATTCTAAAACATATTTCTCCAATGTCTTCCGCAAAATCAAAATTCCAAAGCTCCCAAGAATTGAAGCATGCAAAAGAGGCCCACAAGTCACCTTTTATAAGTAAAAGAACTATAACTTCTTCCAAAAAAGGTACAGTGAAGTTAGATCCTTCAGATGATGAAACACTCCAAAGTGAAGATTCATCTGAATCCCAGATGGCTTGTTCCGAGGCCGGAACATCTAATTTTATTTAATGGTATTTTTATCTTGGAACTGTCGTGGTTTTCGCACTCATATAGAAGATATCAAAATCATTATTAATACGTATAATCCAGAGTGTTTTGCCATTCAGGAAACATTCTTGAAACCTCAGTGCTTTAAATTGCGTGGTTATAACTGTGTGAGAAAAGATGTCACTCCTGATGCCGTATCTGGAGGTGTATACATCCTTGTGTCTTGTAGCTTGTGTCTTGTAGCTTGTCCAGCCCCTCAACACATCACTACAAGTTGTTGCAGTACGCGTACATACATCTCTCATTACTATTTGTAGCCTTTACTTGCCTCCCCACACTGTTGTTCATGAAAGTGATTTGAACAATCTATTGGATCAGCTACCTACACCCTTTATTACTGCTTGTCAATTTTATTGGGCATAGCACCTTATGGGATAGTGATAATACAAATTTTCGTGGTCGCATAATTGAACAGTTCATTTCAAATAACAGTATTTGCCTCTTAAATTCCACAGAAATAACTTATTTCCACCAACCCTCTAGAACTTTCCATTCGTTAGATTTGGCTATTTGTTCACCAGTACTTTTACCTTTATTAAATTTTAAAAACAAAACGATCGAAATGAATCCATGTGAACGATTCTCTTCAAATTGATTTGTTCCCAGTCGAGTTGATCTTTCGACTGGAACAGTCATGTCAGTGACTCGAGATGGCCTCGGTCAGTTTGGAATCGGTCTTGTAGATCGAGATCCCAGTCATTTCGACTCGTGCCATTTGACTGAAAGCCATTGAAAGCAATTTGAAAATAGAACTCGGACTCACAAGACAAGTAACAACGACACGACTCGTTGGCCTTTTGACAGGGAACACTGATCTTAACGACTCGAGACGAACGACGACATTGTCACGATGGTCTTGAGACTTGCCAGTGGTTTCGACTCGTGTGATTTGACGGAGAGCCATAGAAAGTAATTCAGAACTAGGACCTACAGCAAGACAAGTTCGAGATATGAAACAAAAAAGAATATTGTCAACAGAAAAGAAAAAATATAGTATAAGTAAAAAAAATTTTTTTTGTTTACTGATACTTTACTTTATTTTTATTCCAATATTCTGCTTGGTTCTAATTCTATTAATTGTCTTGTTTTATTCTAATTCTTCTTTCGTACTTGATTCTCTGATTATTCTACAAGTCCATTGTAGAAAGATTCTTATCTAAAGAATTGCATTCGTTCTGGCGGAAGCAACGGATTCTGAAAATGGTTAACAGTTCGAACAAGTCTTAGAGTCTCACGTGGAAACCTCAATACGAGTCTTAGTTCCAGCACTTGTTCGGAAACAGCGTTCGCGTTCCATTTTTATAAAGCTTTGGCATACGGTAGCCTGTGTAAATGTTCCTCATGCTTCGTCCGCTGACGAGCGACTGGTATTTCTTGATTCTTGCTTAGACTCAGCGACTGATGCTTCTTGATTCTTGCTGAGGCGCAGCGACTGGTGTCTCTTTAGTTTTGCTGAGCCTCAGCACAAGCACTTTTTCAGAAACAGGCTTCGTGTTCCATTTATCTAAAGCTTGGGTATACGGTGGCCTGAGTAAATGGTCTTCACGCTTCGTCCGTTGACGAGCGGCTGGTGTCTCTTGATTCTTGCTGAGCCTCAGCAAAAGCGCTTGTGTTTCGTGTTCCGTATTTTTGGGCACACTGGCCTGTGTAAATGGTTTTCACGCTTCTTCCGCTGACGAGCGACTGGTGTCTCTTGATTCTAGCTGACAGAGCTCAGCGCTTGTGCTTCTTCCGTTTTTCCAAAGGTTGGGCATACGGTGGCCTGTGTAAATGGTCTTCAATCTTCGTCCACTGACGAGCGACTGGTGTCTCTTGATTCCTGCTGAGAGAGCTCGTCTACCGTTTGGAAGAAAGATCGTAGCTTGCGATCAGTGAGCTCGTTGTTTGTCTCGTGTTCCTTGCAAACGTGTGTCTTTATTGTTGTCGAGATGATCGCAGAACAAGAAGACAACACATCTTGAAGATACTTGACTGTCCATGGCTCGTCACTGACAATGCTAGACTCCCAGCCATCGTCTCCTTACAAATATTTTTCGTACAGATGATCTTTCAAGAATTCGTCCAAGTCTTTATCGGGAACGACGAATTTTCGACCGTCGTTTGTCTTTGGCATTTCGAAAAACTTCAAGCCGGACACGACTGAAATCTTGTCTCCATCGAATGTGCTGGTGAATTCTAATTCTCTAGCAACTGTTTCACCGGCTTCTTGAAGTAGCTTGATTCTTGCCACGAAATTCACGTTTAATGACATGATAGAAAACTGAGAAGAGAAAGATAAAATGATCTGAACGTGTTGAATGCTGAGAAGAAAATTTGTGAAGCATCCGTTTCGACTCTTCCTTTTATACAATACAAGCCAGAAGTTATCAACATGAAGATCTTTGGCTCTTGTTTCAACGTTAGAAAAGAAAACTTGTGACGTCCCAAAATTTATTTTTAGACTGTTTCTTTTTTTTATACGAGATAAGTCTTTATCAACATGAAAATCTTATGCTTTGGTTTTCAACGTTAGAAAAGAAAACAAATCTTGGTTTGATAATCGTCCCAAAATTGGTTCATTGTGTGTCGTAAAAAAATCGAAGAGAGCGCACACATGTGATACTCTCTGCGAGTTTTTTACCCCTTTAATTTCTAAGGCTAAAGGGCTAACCTTTCAAGGCGAACAATCAATTGGTTTTCGACAAAAGATTTTCGAGTGTCCCCTTGGGAAAATAATACACGTACGGCATCAAATTCCGCAAGTAAGTGACAGTCCATGGCTCGTCACTTGCTATGCTGGGATCCCAGCCATCGTCTCCTTTCAGGAATTTCTCGTACAGTTCGTTTTTAATAAAGTCTCCTATGTCTTTGATAGGAACGATGAATTTTTGACAGTCTTGCGTTGCTGTCGACGGCATTTGGAAATGAGTCAGGCCAGACATGACGGAAATTTTCTTCCCATCGAACGTGTTTGTGAATTCGATTTCACCAGCCACCGTTTCGCCTTCATCGTTTTGAACGAGTATCAGTCTTGCTACGAAATTCAAGTTGTAAGTCATTTTCTAAAAGAGAAAGAAAATGGATCTGCACGCTTCGAAAGCTAAGAACAGAATGTGACGAGCGTCCGTTGCGGCTCTTCCTTTTATACGATATGAGCCGGAAGTCGTTATCAACATGAAGATCTTTGGTTCTCGCTTCGACGTCGTACGTTAGAAAAGAACGAGTTCGTTGTGACAAAATTCTTTTTTCATCGAGTAACGAAACATTATGCTTGCCGTTCGAGACAATTTTGAACGAACTGTTGAAAACAAAGACTTTGACCATTGTACAATGACAATGATGTTGTTCCATAATCTCCGTGTGCCAATTGCACTGCTATTTATTTTTTAATTACTTATCCATTTTCAAATCTCGCATAACCTTTCCCCATTACCGCCGACTAGGCTTTACGCTTTCATTGTAAATTTGCATTTTACCTCACTCTCCATCATACCAAAACTAAAATTACAGTTTCTAACATTACAAGCACTTAATTAGCTAGACTAATTAAATCTTAATTAACATTTTTCTCAGCTCCTAATTATTCCAGAGTCTCGGGACTAATTTCTTTCTACCCATCAATTTATTCTGAACCACGGTGCTACACTAGGAGTGATACAAGGAATATTCACTGAATTATTCAATTTGGATTATTGTAATAGAGTATTGTAATTGTATCTTGTGTGTTAAACTGTGGCTTAACACATATCATTTGTTACAGCTCTTTGCTCACTCTCCTTGAAACCCATACCAAAAAACACCATTTTCACAAATTTCTATGCTTAATTAGCTAGACCAATCAAGATTTCAATAGCATTCTTCCCAGCTCCCAATTACCCCAGGGTCCCTGGACTAAATTCTCTCTCCACAATGTTTTTTTTTTTTTACTCCATGAGAGTCTGTTAGTCGATCTAACCACTTGAGTGCGGTGAACATGCCGGAGCAGGGTTGAGGGGCATCTGGTCCACTTCCGATTATCTGTCTCTCCTTTTAAATTTTCTTGTCAACACCTTGGATTCTTCCCTAACCAAATAGGAAATCATGAACTCTTCTATACTCTGCCCCATTGCTGCAAACGAATCAACACACATTGCAACAGGCTCAAACCAAGAGATGACCTCTTCCGGCTCAACTCCCTGTGAACCTACGACGGATGACCCTTTTATTCCCCACCTTAATAGACATTTGACACAATGCTCTCCAGATGAGGGCCCCACCTCTCTCCTGAATGACCTTGAGAGAATCATCACCGCAAGAACAGGGGATAAATACTACCTGCCAGGCCATAAAAGATCACAAGCCCAGGCATTAATCAGTCAACTCGGGGATAAAATTACTACCATACAGGCCACGGAACAACAACTAAAAGCAGATACAATCAACGATAAAATTGATCAAATTACTATTGAACTAAAAACGATTCGAGAACACCAGGAAAAAACGCAGAAATACTTAACTAACACGAAACAGAGCCCACACAAGCCAACATATAGTGAAGTCCTAAAAAAAAAAAAAAAAAAAAAAAAAAAATCAGAAATCACTAAAAGAACAACTGTAATCATAAAACCCACCAACAAACAACATTACATCTCTTAAAAATAACCTGGAAACTCTAAAGAGTGATGTAAACCTAAAGAAAGTGGTCTGGGGCAAATCCGCGGCGAAGGTTCTCTGCCACACTGAACAAGCTAAGGAATCCCTCATTAACCAACTAGCCAACCAGAAATTAGTCATCGAGGAGCCAATCATCAGTCATAAAAGAATCATCCTACTTATTGTACCCCAACACATCGACGATGATAATATCCAAAAGCAGCTTACAATGAATATCCCAGAATTGTACCCGGAAGCCCACATTAGAATAGTGGAAATCAAAACACACAGATCCCGGGAAAATTTACATACACCTTGTTCTTGAAGTGGACAAAGCCACTGAGTATGAATTACTCAAGCACCGAACTATACTTTTTGGATTTAACAAAATTTACACAAGGCCTTACAGAAGGATAATTAGGTGCTATAATTGCCTGGATTATGGCCACCTAGGCAAGACCTGCTCCTTTAGGAAGGTCTGTGGGACGTGCGGACATGGCCACCAGGAACAAGATTGCACTTCTAAGCAACTAGAGTGCATTAACTGCCTGGTTGCTAACAAAGACGGGGCCAACTTCAGACCTAATCACGCAGCCTACTCCACAAAGTGTCCTATCTACTTATATCACCTTAACCAACAACAAACTACTTAACAACCCAGACAATGAGCACACAAAATAAACCAACAAAGCACAGCCAACAAAGGAAAAACCAGGATCTCAAAAATACAACCATTATCCAAATCAACCTTATGAGATCAAGCGCACCTACAGACCAAATACAGATCATTGCTACTACACTTAACGTCAACATATTCATTATTCAAGAACCAATCCTTAACCAAAACAACAAATTACATTCCAAGTTCATGGACCTACTGGCTTTCGGGCAATAAAAAGGCAGGAATAATCATAACATCAAACTTAAACCCCATCCTACTCTGCAAAACTAGCTCGGCAATCGCTGTCAAGATTTCAGTAGGCCATAAACAGTTGACCATAGTCTCAGCCTATAGTCCCCCACTCAACCACAGATATCGAATTAACTCCACTACGCAAAACTCCATTGAAGATACTTTAAACGACCTAGAATCTATCCACAATTCTGGTGGCGCCGAAAACTATCTCATAGGAGCTGACCTCAATGCGCACCACCTGGTATGGGGTTATAAAGACAATGATGCTAGAGGAGAGAAACTGCTGGACTACATTGTCACCAACAATTTACACCTGCTAAACACAATGGGAGCCCCCCCCCCAACATTTTTGTCATCTACGCAGGAAGGGTGGCCGGACATAACATTAGCCTCCAATCCAGCCCTTGCCTTGGAATGCTCCTGGGAGGTCCTTGATGCCGAACCCCTCAGCGATAACGGGTACATCCAAATTAAGCTGAACAAGCCCACAGACATACTTACCTTTACAAGATTTAAAACTAAATATGGCAGCCATAAAAAACTCATTGAAAACCTTGGCTCCCATGTTCCTCACCTTATCCAAACACTCAACAACTGTTGCAAAGCCAGTCAACTTGACATAGCCACCTCCCATCTTCAAACCTTGCTCATTTCCTAACTTTGCGAAACCAAAGCTTATCGCAAAGTTAAGCACAAACATAACATCCTTCCTAATTGGTGGACTACCTCACTGGACATACGGAAAAAAGCACTCAACGCCCTCCGCAGGCGAGCTCAAAAAGCAGGAGATGCTGAGAAAGCTAAACTATTAATTACAAAAAAGCCAAAGCAAGCTACATTAAAGAAATCCGAACAAGGAAAAGATCCTGCTGGCGCCAAATTTGTACCTCCGCAGTCAATCCTTTTGGAAAAATTTACAAGGCCACGTTCAAAAACAGCTCTCCACCATCGTGCCTCTTCAGTACCGGAACAAACGCGGGGAACCCTATCCAAATTGCGGAAAGTATACTCCAGGAACTCTTTCCTCAGCAGACTACATCCACCTACCACTCTTGCCGAGCAGAAGATAACACAGGGCCAAACTTAAGCCCTGACGAGATCACCAGAGTTTTAACATCATTACCAAACGGAAAAGCTCCAGGTCCTGATGGCATCGACAATGTTGTCCTAAAAGAAATCCACAAACATTTTCTTGACCTCTTGACAACCTTCCTCCAAACCTGTTGGTAGCTCTGCCACTTTCCAACAAGCCTCAAATTCGGCAATATTATCCTTTTCCACAAAGAGGGAAAAGATAAACATCATGTCAGGTCCTACAGACCAATCACCCTCCTTCCATCCTTGAGGAAAGCACTTGAAAAAAATAACAACAATCAGGCTCACCTGTTTCCTAGAAAGCAACCATCTACTTCACGATGCCCAATTTGGATTCCGTCAGGGAAAGTCTGTGGACGACGCTTTACAACATCTCCTCCAGAACATCAGTCATGCCAAAGCCTCAGCAAAGCATTGCTGCATTATATCGTTAGATATCAAGGGTGCCTTTGACTCTGCTCCCCTTAATTCCATAAGGCAGGCAATGGATAATTACGGCTGCCCATCTACCATCCAAAACTTACTCTTTAGTAACCTGGAGGACAGAGAAATAGGCATCATGACCAGCCAGGGCTTGGCCAAGCAGAACGGAACCATTGGGTGTCCCCAAGGCTCCTGCAGTGGTCCCATCATGTGGAACCTCATAGCAAAGATCGAGACCCAAACTACCTTAGGCAAAGGTCTGCCTTAGGCAAAGATCGAGACCCAAACTCACTAGTCAGCATCCCGGACTTTGTTGATGACTTTACTTTTGTGGTCGCAGCAAGCAGCGAGAGGAAACTGGGTAGAATCTCCACAGAAGCCCTCAACATTTTCCGGCAATGGACCACTAAACATCGGCTGGAAATTTCAGTGGATAAGTCATCCTATATGCTACTAACTAAGCTACAATGCGGCCCTTAAATCTACTGGCATTCTCTCAAAATCAAAAGAGCAAAAACCATTAAACTTCTGGGGGTCGTTATAGATGAAAAATTTAACTGGTCACCCCATATTAAATTCCCTCAGGGGGTTTACTTTCTTTAAGTAAACACGGGTGTCACAATCCCGAGGTACCCCAGTGATCTTTCCTCTTCTCTTTCTTTTCTTCTCTCCTCTACCCTTCTGCTTTTCCTTCCTTTTCCCCCTCAATGTGGTTGCCTCTCATGAGGTTGAGGGCTCCCCTTGAGCAGCTGTCGCCGCTCTGTTGCTATGAGCTACTCTTGGGGACTAAATCACCCACGTGTTTGTCGTGCGTGGAGACCCGTGTCCCTGGAAAGGAGGGTCCTGGTAATTGAGGCCCCCAGAGACCAACACATTACTTTGGCCTCTGCTTCAGGTAAACGGGAGGTGTGTTGTGGTCCTCAGCACATCAATCGGCTTTATGGATCAAGCGATCGGTACATCTGCTGGATGACTCGTTAAGGGTGGAGGCCATCATAGGGATGTACTGTGAGCGTATAGGATCTGGCTAGCACTGGTGCAGCTGGTCTGCATCCCCTTGTTGGACTCGGTGGTGGGTGGTGCGGTCAGGTCCCGAAATTTTAAAAAATTCACTAATGGAGAACAAAAATTTTTCTTTTCTCCCTCGGGAGCACTTAGGAATAAATGAACATTCGAAATTTTTTCTGATCAAAAGAAAGGAGGGTTCCTTTGAAAATGTGTCCCCCTTTCTTATACATAAAGGAATATCGGGTTTAATTGGGGAAGTGAAAGATATCCGTAAGTTACGTTCTGGTGACTTATTAGTGGAGGCTGCAAACTCAAAACAAGCAGCATTGTTAATCAACATGCAAAAGATTGCAAATATTGAGGTAACTGTTTCGCCTCATGGTTATTTAAACTTTTCACAAGGTGTAATTTCCGCAAGGGATCTGTTGAACTCGCCGACGGATGAGATTCTTGAGAATTTGCAAAGTCAGAAGGTCTGTGCTGTTAAGCGCATTACTGTCAGAAGAGATGGCAAAGTTCTTGAAACTAAGCATCTCATTCTGACATTTGCGACACCAGACCTTCCAGACAATATTAAAGTTGCATACATGAATCTTCCCGTCCGGCCCTACATACCTAATCCCTTGCGATGTTTTCAGTGCCAACGTTTTGGGCACTCGAGAAATGCTTGCAGGGGCAATCTGACTTGCGCTCGCTGCGCAGCAGTTGGCCACGATAATTCGACCTGTACAGCAAAGGAGGAATGTGTCAACTGTCATGGTGACCATCCCTCCTATTCTCGTAGCTGTCCTCAATGGGTACTCGAAAAAGAAATAACCACCTTGAAAGTGAAAAATAAAGTTTCCTACCCTGAGGCTAGAAAAATAGTTACCTCTCGGACACCGCAATCTGGATTGAGTTATGCAGCCGCTGCAAGAAAGGTCACCAGAACTATTAGCACTCAAACAGATACTATGTCACTCCCTGTTACAAGATTACCCCAAACTAACATTGAAAGACCAAAATCTACATCTCCAATTATCAGAAGAGCTCCTTTGTCTAAATCCAGAGGAGTTAAATCCTCTAAATTAAAATCTGCAAAGGAGGGTTTCCGTAAATCCTCCTTATCCACCCGTAGAGCCATGACCCTGGAAGCTGATGCTGTCTCCCTTCATCCCTCGGACGATAATTTATCGTTCGAGGAAATGATCGAGGACTCGCCTTCCAGGGAGGAGCTTTTCTATTTAAAAAATAATTTCCTTTGTTTCTTGGAACTGCCATGGTTTAAGATCACATCTTGATGACATCAAGTCTATTTCATCAGCTTATAACCCCGCATGTATAGCACTTCAGGAAACTTTCCCGAAGTCTAACAATAATATTTCTATGCGTGGGTTTCAATGCTTCAGAAAAGACTGTGGTGACGATGGTGCAGTGTCTGGAGGTGTTTGTATATTAACATCGAATAACTTCCCCAGCACTGCCCACCCATTAAATACTACTCTACAGGCTGTAGCTATAAGAATACATACAACGTGCTTGGTTACAGTCTGTAGTTTATATTTGCCACCACACGATGCCATCCGCCAAGAAGAACTTGATAATCTTGTTGATCAGCTGCCAACACCATTTTTGTTGGTGGGTGACTTTAACGGCCATAATTCTTTGTGGGGAAGTAGTGATTCGAATTCTCGCGGTCGTCAGATAGAGCAGTTTATTTCTGATAACTGTCTCTGTCTGATAAATACCGACGAGAAAACATATTTCCACACTCCCACTAGAACATTTCATTCTCTCGATCTCGCCATTTGTACACCCTCACTTCTGCCATTGTTAAGTTTAACAGTGGGGAATGATCTGCATAATAGCGATCATTTCCCTCTTGTCATCTCCCAGGCTGGAGGTACTAGTGTAGAACAACGTCTACCTACGTACGTGTACAGTCGGGCAGATTGGCTTTTATTTACACAATTGGCAGTTGTTGATGATAATATGGTGATGATCAATGATATTGACAATGCCGTTAAAAATGTCACCGAAACAATTATAAGTGCAGCTGATACTTCTATACCTAAAAGTTCTTCTATAACAAAACGGCGTTGCAAACCATGGTGGAACCAAGAATGTCAACAAACATATAAAAAACAAAGGAAATTATGGGGGTTGTTTCGGAGGTACCCCACAACTTAGAATCTTATTGCCTTTAAGAGAGCAAAAGCATTAGCTCGCAGAGCTCGTCGTTGAAGTCAGAAGGAATCCTGGTCTCGCTATGTCTCTTCAATTACACCTTCCACATCCAGCAAGCAGTTATGGAGGAAAGTTAAAGCAGCCAATGGTATCTATACAGAATTTTCACTTCCTGTTTTGAAAACCGGAACTGCTATATACTCTTCTCCAATGGATATTGCTAACGTCTTTGGTGAAACATTTGCTAGCGTTTCCAGCTCTGACTCTTACAGTCCTTCGTTTTTAAGGACAAAGAGTCGAGCTGAGCAAACTTCAATACGTTTCAACCAAAGACAAGCTTTTCCTTACAAATGCGAATTTCGGATGTTGGAATTGAAGCGAGCATTACAGCAGGCTAACAATACCAGCCCAGGACCAGACGGAATCAGCTATCAAATGCTTCGACATTTAAGTCCAGTTTCCCTGTTGAACTTATTATATTTGTTCAATAGGATCTGGACTGAAAATGCATTTCCATCAATTTGGAGCGAAGCAATAGTGATTCCTGTCCTTAAGTCTGGTAAGGATACTTCGAATCCTTCACATTATCGACCAATAGCTCTGACGAGCTGTCTTTGTAAGACTCTCGAACGTATGGTCAACGCCCGTCTCGTATATGTCTTAGAAGAAAATAAATGTATACATGTAAATCAGAGTGGCTTCCGTAAAGGGAGATCCACTCTAGATAACATTACACACTTGGAAACCCAAATCCGCAACGCTTTTGTGCGGAGAAACCATCTGGTTTCCATCTTCTTTGACATCGAGAAGGCATACGACCGTACGTGGCGATATGGTATTCTCCGTAAATTATATGATTTTGGCTTTCGGGGTAATCTTCCGATATTCCTTCAGAATTTCTTACGCTCCCGAGTTTTTAAAGTTCGTATTGGACACCTTTTGTCCAGTACTTTTATTCAAGCCGAGGGTGTTCCCCAAGGCTCTATTTTAAGTCCAACAATTTTTAATTTATTCATCAGTCATATTCTTCATCTTTTATCATTTCCTGTTTATGGCACAATGTATGTAGATGACCTGCAAATATCTTGCCAAGGATCAAACATGCGATTAATTGAGAGGCAACTACAAACATCTGTTAATAGAATAGCTGCATGGTGTGCAGAGAATGGCTTTACATTATCTAGCAAGAGCTGTTGTGTCCATTTCTGCAAGAAGACCAGCATTCATAACGATCCTGTTATCAAATTGAACAACACTTCAATACCTGTAGTCAACGAGATCAAATTTCTTGGTGTGATATTTGACCGAAAACTGACCTTTCTTCCGCATGTTTTATATTTGCGGAAGAAGTGCGAGCGATCGCTTAATATCCTCAAGGTGTTGTCAAATACATCTTGGGGTGCTGATCGCTTGTCACTGCTTCTTGTCTATCAATCAATCATTTTGTCTCGTATTGACTACGGATGTGTTGTCTATGGATCTGCTAGGTCTTCTGTCTTACGCAGATTGGATACTGTACATCACTCTGCTTTGAGAATATGTTCAGGCGCATTCCGCACATCACCCGTCCAGAGTCTTTATGCCATCTGTCATCAATTGCCTTTAGACCTGAGACGGATGCAGCTGTCTCTCAATTATTACGCAAAGGTCATGTCTGACCTTCAACATCCTTTAAGTTCCTTGGCCATTTCTCCTGCATTAAAGAGACTATATGATGCTCGACCATCCAGCATCCAACCTTTTCTCACTCGAACTAAAGATCAACTCCATTTGACAGACCTACATGATGTCCGTTTTATTAAAACGGACTTACAATCACATCCACCCTAGTACGATCCACAGATAACTATTATTAATCCATTTGCTCAATATACAAAATCGGACACAACTTCAACAGTTTTTCAACAGCTTTATCTATCACATCGCTGTCAGTATTCATCATACACGCCTGTATTCACGGATGGTTCAAAAACTGCAGGACATGTTGGCTGTGGCATATTTTATGCTAATACCAGTCATGGTTACAGCCTCCATACGTCCTGCTCCGTCTTTACCGCTGAAGCTACAGCTATCCAGCAAGCCCTTCAGCTAGTGAATACAGAGCAGTTTAATAAAATCTGCGTATATACTGACAGTTTGAGTGTATTAGAAGCGTTGGAAAACTATAATAATTGTCATCCAGTTGTGTCCAAGATTTTCGGAGCATTGGATTCCCTTGCTGGCAAGGGTTATAACATCATTTTCTGTTGGATCCCAGGTCATGTAGGTCTAGAGGGAAATGAAAAGGCAGATGCAGCTGCTAAAGCTGCATCGTCCGTACTTCATTCATCTGTCCCTCTTTTCGATGTGAGAAGGGTTGTTAAAATATTTGTTAAATCTCTCTGGCAGGAGTTATGGAGTATGCAGGTCTCTAATAAATTGTGTGCCATATTCCCATCCTTCATTCCATCTTCAGTTTTACCGATACGAAGAGCAGATGTTAGATTAACTCGCCTTCGTATCGGACACACACGTTTCACACACAGACATTTGTTTTTAAGTGAACTAAATCCATGGTGTGAAACGTGTGATGTACCATACTCTGTTTATCATATTTTAATTTCATGTCCTGATTTTAACTTCTATCGTTTTATATTTTTTCAAACAGATATTTTAATTATGTATGATTTAGTGGGGGAGCCACCCCACAGAAACCTTTTTGCCTTTTTAAAGGCAATTGGTTTTATTTATTTTATTTAAATAGTATTACATCACTTTTATGAATTTTATTTTTACTTTCATTTTACTAATTATATTTTAAATTTTAATCATATGATATACACTTGTTTTTTGTATTTTAACATTTTAACGTTGAGTTTGGGTTTTTAACAAGGTTTTAATTAAATATTATTTTTGGCGCAGCTTGTCCTTATTGGACTTTGCGCCATAAAACCCAACCCAACAACCCCATATTAAATAGCAAGGAGACAAGGCCACAAGAATCCATCAGCAGCTTATGCGTATTGCCGGGTCCACGTGGGGCTTTTCCCAACAACACAGGATTCATCTTTATAAAACCATAGCTGAAAGAATAATGGCACATGGAGCAATGATCTGGGGAAGGAACCTTCGTGTCAAAAATAGACACCTCCTTGACAGAATACAAAGGAAATTCCTCCTCAACATCACGGGAGTTTTTAAAACAACAGCCACAGCGGCACTGCAAATCATCACAGGAATCCCACCCCTTCAACTGACCATATAAATGGAAGCTGAATTCAAATCGCAAGTCCACCAAGCTAACCCGGAAAAAGTAGACAAAAGTTTCACGTCTATCCATCCACCCGGGGAAATTCAAAGTACACAAATACATCGAGGTAGGAACTGAGCAGGATGGGAAGCGGCTCCTAAGCGTCTGCCACGTTTACACTGATGGTTCCAAACTGGAAGGGAATGTAGGTGCTGCCTTTGTAGCCCTTACCAACAATGCTACTACACATAAGGAAATGTTTAAGCTAAACCCAAATAACTCTGTTTTTCAGGCGGAACTACTAGCCATCCATATGGCAGTCACTTGGGCCAAGTCCATCAATGAAGAGGTCACCATCTGGTCGAACAGCCAGGCAGCTCTCCTGGCTATTAAAAACCAAAGCACAACCAGCTCATTAGCCCCTAGTATACAAAATCAGCTCAATACAACTGACCAAATTTATCTTGGCTGGGTTAAGGCCCATGTGGGGCTAGAAGGTAACGAGTTGGCAGATAAGCTGGCCAAAGATGCAACTACCTCAGATGACCACACAATCGACCTACCAATCCCTAGGTCATTTCTCAAACGTGAGAACAAAACCCACATGATGCAAGCTTGGCAATCACTCTGGGACAAGGCTACAACTGGTCGCATTGTCCATGAGATAATTCCAAAAGTTTCTGCAGTGCAACGGTGAATCATGGTTTCATTCCTTTGAAAAATCAGTGTCACAAGTCACAACTTCATATTTAGAATCATGCTAATTAAATTCTATTATTAAAGTTAGTTAAAATTTTGAAGATTTCTAAATTTCAAAAATCCGAAATTGCTAACATCGATAAGAATGTTAAAATTATGCTGTTAATATGCTGAAAGTTTCTAAGGAATCTCGAACAATATTTAGGAACATGATGGGTTTCACTATTTATTTCCATACATTAATTTTCTTGAGGAAAATACATCAACTCCGTTTATTTTTCTATGTTCTAAAAATGTACAATGCTATGATTTGCCCGCAGTTCTGTTTTCTTATAAATTCTATAATGTATAACCTGAAACGAAATTTTAATCCGTTTCATATTTTATTTTAGAAATTACAACTTTATCTAATTGTTTCCATTTTAATAAACAAATTCCGCAATTTTGTTATTTTAAAATTATGATAAGCTGCATAACTATGTTTATACACATAACCTAAATGTCTGCAGCATTTCAAAATAAAATGTAGAATGCAAAGCAGCTTTTCAGAATATGATTAATATGCGAGAAACCATAATGAAAAGAACTTCGTTCATTGATTCTCTTTCATCCAGGATTTGCATGCATGAGATTTGTTTTGGTAACAATAAAGAATAAAACAGCAAAGCAGACCCTGGTATTTTTAAATATATATTCAGTAAACAGAAAATATTGTGAATAAAAAATTTTAATTACTGCAGTTAGTGTAACAAATATTTAAGTATTTCCGACATATTTATACTTACATTCAACGCATGAATTTATCAAAATTTCAACTGAATATCAACTGATTAAATATATTATTGAAAATTATATTGAATTCTAAACATTTTTCCTATTCATGTAAGCATACAATAAACTCTGGCATTAAGAAAAATTGTAAAAATTACATAAAACTGAAAAATGCTATGAAAATAAGGCTATGAAAATGTTATAAAATGATATAATTATGAAACCTCAATTTTACAGACTAAAAAAATATATTAACTTGTTCCCTTTTATTTTGTTTCGATTCTCTCTTTTCAATATTCTTAAATAATATCCAATATGAGACTAATTAAAGAAGATTAGAAATATCGATATCTACTTGTCGTTTTCCGATGGCACTGTATATGTTATTTATTCTGTCTCATAATTGAATCCATGGTTACATTCATACATTTGAGCATCCTTTGACAGATATATGTATATTAATTTTTACGAGATAACTAATTGATGATATTAGTTATCCAGAACAAATGCTTCACATCTTTTTTATGTGGAAGGGTCGATTTCCATCATATACCATAAATATATTTTTTGTCCCCTACGAGGAAATGTTAAAATCTTCTCCACATCTTAGAAGTCGTCTTTAATGATTGTCAAATTCTCCATCTAGAATACATAATAATAATCTTCATCCCATCAAAATAATTATAATTTGACTCCAGTAAATATAAATAAAAAATCGCCACCACTGATAAATGAGTGGTATAAAGTCGTCATTAGCCAGTGATAAGTAGTAAAAAGTCGTTTCCAGTGAGTGATAGATATAAGTCACCGCCAGTGATTAAAAGTAAAAATAGTCTCCAGTGATTAATGGAAAAAGTCGTCACCAGTAATTAGTAATGGAATATGCCGTCACGCGTGAATTTTAGTAATAAGTCGTCATCAATGATTAATGGCAGAATGTCGCTGCCATATACAAAGTTATCTCACCGTTAACATAAATTTATTTTTTCTTGAAAATGTTTTTCCCATATTCTTGTAGAAAGAGCATCGCTTTGATCTTTTGATTATTATTATAAAGATTCATGGTTTTTAAAGAAATAAATATTTTTTTCTCACAACATTTAAGAGCCAGGTATAATTGGTGCATGAAATTATTAATTTCTGATATATCAAGCATTTTATTAACCTAAAATTATTTCAAAGTAACTTTTAAATCCAAGCAATACCCAAATAGCTTTTTTCTCGGTGACCATTTTGTTCCATCAGCAGAATGTTTAAATATCCTTATTGAATGAAATTGTGGCGGACATAATTTAAATGAAATAGATTAAAGTTTTGATTATCAGCCTGGAAGTGAAATTAAAGTGATTAAACGTGAATGAATGGTATTTGTTTATGGAGGGCGCTGCTTTCAAATTATTTTATTTGCAAATGAACCTTCCATCGAACATGAATTTTTGTTACAATAGAGCTTTGACACAAAGGAAAGATTCTCACTGTGAGATAATGTTTTTAAAATGTTTTAAATATTTTATATATATGATTATATTTTGTTTTGCAAACTACTCTTTCAGAAGAAAGTTTACTGTAGAACCAATTAAAGTAATATTTTGATAAAAATAGTAAATTACAAAAAATTCCCTTATTTTAAATTAACTAGCAGAAAGCATTACTTTTTTTATTTCTTGTTTTCATGCTTTTTAAAAAATCGAGCTCAGAAAACAAATTTAAACTAAAAAACATTGTAAATAGGTAAGGAATTCTTAATATTAGAAAGTTCTTTCTCATTTACAGTATTTTCATATTCTAGACAATTTAGAAAATTATTTAATTTTGTCTTGTATAACTAAGAACTTAAATTTCTTTCTCTAATTCCTCTTGAAATATAGCAAAATTTAAAAATAAACTACTTGCTGAAAAATTCTAAGAATATTTTGCAAAAGAATAAACTGTTTATAACAAACGTAAATGCTGTGAAAATATTTATTTATTGAAGAGCACAAAATACCTATTTCCGTGATCTTGAAAAATTAAACATATTCTTTGACAAAAA
>JAPDSC010048570.1:0-44121 GCA_026290005.1 Latrodectus geometricus
GGAAATAAAAAGCACGGTGTAGTCTCCATGATCTTATTTAAAGTATACTTAATTGTGTTCAATATCAGGAATTTGATTTTAACCAAGTAAATAAAATCTGTCTAATTACTTTTGGAGAAGGTAGGTTTATAGAGAAGGAAATAGAAATATAAGTATTATCATATTTTTGTTTGCTGAATTCTTAACTTACTGATGCAATTAAAAATGATTCGATTTTAGCTTTCTATTTTATATGGATTACAGTATTATTAAAATCCAAGTGTCTCTGAAACGTGGAACTTGAAACGAAAAACGCTGCATAGATATCTGATAATTAATCTGGTAAAATGTTCTACTTTTTATTAAGAATATGTTTAATCTAAAAATCATGAGTTTTATTTGTGTTGCTAAATAGTGACATAACATATGTCAAACCATTTGTTTTTTCAGCGCATTTCATAATATATTGGTAGAGGATTCGCAAAATACTTGGAATCATGCTTACTGCCAAGCTTAATATTTTTTTATCTAACCATTTTGTTATACATGGTAATGATATTATGTTTGCATCTATTCTTCTAAACTAATTTTCCAAAAATATCTTCTAAATATTCAAAAATTACCTTATAGAATAAAAGAATGAAATTGATAGCGAAAGCCATAACAAGAGCAAGATATTTCATCGTGTAGAAGTTCCTCGCCAAGAAACTCTGCAAAGAAAATCACAAAATTTGTGAGAACTGTTCTCACGAATGATTAGCATTGAAAAAATTCTTATACTTTATATAGATTAGAAAAAACACGTACCACTAACTTTCTGCCATATTCCTTAAAGTTAATTGCTGCTACAGCAGGTTGTTCGGCAGGTCTCACAGGCTCTTGTGTTACCAACATGGCGGCCATAGCTGCTTGCGTTCTACAGAATAGAATTTTTTTTTTATATCAATATTTTAACCAATATAAATAATTTGACTAGTTTAACAGAGAATACTTTTTTTATTGAAAAATATTTAAATTCAGTTAAAATTATATCTGTACAAAATGAAAACAATCCAATCTAAAATATTCAGTTTGAAAATATGGCGGGAAAATTTACTGACAAGTGTATTTATAAAATATAATACGAAAATCGTTTAATGTTTATTCAAGATAGTTAATATTGTCATAATGTAAAGAGATCCCCAATTTCCATTTTTCCAATACATTTTCTTAGGATATTTTCTCTGCTTCAAAAAGTGCATTTTGTATATCATACATAGGAGCAAAATTTTTTAATGTAATCATTTTATTAATGATCTATAAAAATGATTTTAAATGATAATATTTCATGCATATTAAAATAAAGTAAATATATTTGTTGGAATCAGAATGTTTAAATTGAGAATAGAAAATATCTTTTTGTACAAAGAAATTATATCATAGCACATAATTTTCAATTGTGAAGCAGTATCAGACAGTATATTAGAATAATAAAAACATACATCTCAAATTGGTATTCTTAACATCATCATTTCTTTCCACCTATTATAGATCGGTTACGTTGATATTGTATTGCTTTAAATAACAAGACAATAGATTCAGCGGTTAATATTTCTCTCGCACATGCATTATATAAGACATGTAAATAATGCGTTAATTAATCGATATTGTACATACTGATCTGCAACCACTGCTGCTGCCTTCATTTCTGCACTCGGTTCTGGTTGTGCAGGTGGCTAAAAGTATAAAAAAATTCCAATGAATACATGTTATTTAATAGTATAATGCATATTGTTTGAAAATTTAATATTATATATAAATAAAAAATTTAATTTAATACATAATTTTTCACAATTACGTTATTTAATTTATTTTTTAAGCATGATTCTAAGACACGTCTTACTAAAGGCAAATTTCATATTACTTAGAGATTTGCTACGCTATAACTTAAAAATGAAAATTAATTGATTTTGAAAAATCAATTTAAATTAGTAAATAATTTTGTGTGGCAGTTAATTAAGCTTGAAGTAAGTGATTAGTAGTTCATCTGACTTACTATTTCCAAGCTAATTAAATTACATTTGTGTACCAATTCCGCTTCTATTAGTTCACACTCTCCCTATACATAGCTTGTTCAAGTTTTCAATCGTTAATAAAATTCTTTTTATTCACATCCACTCAAGTTCAAATACATTTTTATAAACTTATAATAGATCACACTTGATGTTAATATAGTTTTTTCAAATATTAATTAATTAAATTTAATTAACTAATTTCAGTTTTTTATATGGGAGAAAAATACACTAATTAATAGTACCATCTATTAGTAATAACAATTATTACCTTTATCTTAACATTTCTTACATTCTTAAATTTATATCTATTTTTATTAACTTCTAAATAAGTTTATTACTTCCTTTGAAATTACAACCTTGTGGTTTTGAAATAAATTAGTGAGAGGGAATTTTTTCTAATTTAAAAAAAAAGAGTTTCTACTGTATAGTGAAATGAAAAATTTGACATGTAATGGCCAAGTTGGTAGAGCATCGGAGTAGAATTTTCATGTTTTCAAGTCGAATCTCGTCGAAGCAATAAACTAAATAAACAAAGTGGATTAACGGTATCGACCATTGCTTCACAAACGGACAATGCAAAATTTAAAAAAAGTAACTGAATGTATATATTACTAATAAAAGAATAACTAAAGTTTCTGTAAGTTTTTTTTTGTTGAAATAAATAAGAATTGGATTAAATTTTTTTGTATATATTACTTGTTAAATAAAGTAATATATATATAAAATATATATAAAAAAGTATATATATAAAAAAAATATGAATTTCAGTTTCAAGCGTGATTCTATCACGCTTGAAACTGAAATTCATTTGGAGCTTCTTCTTATAAACTCATATCATTAATGTTTTGACCATGATCATTAATGATTTGAAGTTAGTCGCTTTTCATGTCCTATCAATTGAATGTACTTGCTTCGCTGCGTTTTATTGAAATAACATTACACATGCTTTATTGAATCTACAGATAAAATATATGCTTAGCTTATGTTTATTCAATTTAAATTTCATCAGGTTTAAATATGTACACAGATTTCGGAAACACCACTACTTTGAAGAATGTGTTTTCTTTGGATGAAATTGCTTAAAACTGCACATTTATACTCTTGAAGCAAGAAGAGTACCAAAGAGGAATGTGTGTATTATGTTGCTTAAATTAATTACATCAGGGCCATCTTATAAGGAGTTCAAATTCCAGTTCATTGGGTTTAAAATTAATTACAAACACTATAATCAAACTTTCAAAATGAAACTTTTGAATTAAATAAAGACTAATAATCTGATACAGATTCCACTCATCATTGAGAAACTAGTTTTCAATTCAACCTTGAACAAAGGTTCAATGGACGAAGAGAATAAAAATTTTATTTATATTCAGAATAAGAATTTTATGATATAAATTTATGAAAGGTTATATTTTTCTTGTTATTGGGATTTTCGTGCACAGGGTGCTTAAGATGAACCCTCCCTTGCAACACACAGTTATTCGATACATGAGGAGGATTCACACAATGTTTTGAAGTTTTGTTTAATCAGTCGCATTATTTCCCAATAGGAGCCTCACGACTTCAGATGTCTAATCTATTTCCTCAACGCATTTATGACTTAACTGCTTCAACTTGTTATAAAGCGTTCACAGTGTTCACTGTGTACATCTTGTCCTTAACATGCTCCTCATTCCTATAAACCCGAAAGTATAATGTCAAGTGTTCGGGGTGGCCCTAAAATTGAACTAGTTTCTCAATAATTCATTTCTTCCTGATTTTATCACTTGTAAGAAAATAATAATAGCTTAGTATCAATTTAAAATTTCTTTTAATTTATAATCTAATTTATGATACTATCTAAATTTGATATTATGTATAATTTTCACAAATAATAATTTACCACATCAAAATTATCTTGGTTGATTATTATGCTCAGTATAATGTTTTTCAAATTAGGACGTAGTGTCTGGAATATCTTATACGAATATTTTATGAAGGATGTTTTATGTAGCAACTTGGGGATATTTTTTACGGCTCCTAATAAATTTTTGATCTCCATTTACAGAGAATTCGATACTTTCACTTCGAGAAGAAAAAGGCGACTAAGGAGCTATTGCTCATATGTTTTCTATTTGTTTCAGCAGTCTCTTTGATATCCATCAAAAGTGAATGCATAAATATAAATTTTTTTTTTTTTAAATTTTTATCATAAGTCTATACCCATGTGCAATTCTAATTTCTTTTTCCCTTCATTTCAGTTTGCAAACGATTTTACTAATTCATCAAGGATTACTGTGTATATTTCACAAGACGAATCGTTACTCGTATTTATTTTCAATTTCTCTTTAAAAAGTAAGCAGGCAATTTTGTAAGCGAGGATCCAATGGGATTATAGGCAAGTATCTAATTAAAAAAAAATTCAAAATAAAAGTTAATTTTCATTTAAATCTATTTTTGGGCATCACTTATATGTTATATTTTTTGATAGTAAGACTGCAAAATAATTCAATCATAAGTAATGAACTAGAATAAGAATATAATGAATAAAGTTAATTTACTTGTGCTGCTTCTTCCGGAGTTCCTTTGTCCTTTTTAGTTTCTTCCTTGTTTTCTCCTTCTGCACCGGCCTGAGCAGGTGATCCTTCCTTTGGTCTATTCCAAAAAGGAATTATACAATATACAATCGAGATGGAACAATAAAAAGCCGTTTGTAAATTGTATTCAAAAATAGAAGAACTTTAAAATTCATATAATAATAAACTACACTTTAAAATTGATTACATTTAAAAATAATTAACACTTTAAAATTTATTTGTTTCAGTCATGTTATTTTACTTTTAAAACATAAATAGTATACACAAAAATACATTTTCAATAAGTCTGATTAAAAATTTCTCGGCAGAATAAATAATAGAATTAATTATAATATTCAAAATTACAAAAAGAAGGAACAACTACCATAAACTGACATTATAAAAAAATATGTATATATATATAAAATTAACGCAAAAATTTATATTTACAAATATTTTTCATTAAGGATTATGACTATCTGTGTTTGAAATCTGGAAGCCAAGATGATTCAAACTAAAATCAAAATTGCCAATAATATTCTGCAGATATTGTTCTTGTAAAGAATTGTACTTAGATCATTATGATTTCGAAAGGAGAAACAT
The DNA here is from genome assembly GCA_026290005.1 of Latrodectus geometricus. NCBI lineage: Eukaryota > Metazoa > Arthropoda > Arachnida > Araneae > Theridiidae > Latrodectus > Latrodectus geometricus. The sequence goes on from JAPDSC010048570.1 coordinate 5,192, forward strand.
ACGTTCTAATTCAGATAAAAAGATGTTTTTAAACGTTCTTACACACGTGCAATATCGAGAAATCTAAAGGTTTATTCGTTTTAATAAATTTGTAGATTTCTTCACTTCCTAAGAAACATTTTAAACAACACGGATAGTATGTACTCATGCATTGTCATCTATCTGGATCATAAATATCTGAAATGGATCTATTAGTTAGGAATTACGTTACAATAGATTACTGTAGTTGAAGAACCATCAAAAAAGATATAAAAATCAATTTATTTTTACCACTAATAATCCATGGCCAAACCATACTAGCAGTTTGCACCTTAGTTTTCTGTGCATTTAACTTGCAGGTTCTTAGCTCTCAAGAATCTGGGTTGCTTCTTATTCATATAGAATACCCCTTTAAAACTTCCATGACTCATTGGAAAAAGAACACATTTCCCAATACTGTGAGTTTAAAACCAAGTTCTTTTCTGAAAATGATTTCGATGACATATCGACATCTGATTGTTTAATTTGTAGGCAATATTCGACACCTGTAGTTGAGCACGATATGAACAAGGCTTTTAATGTCGTAACGTACTTAGAAAATTGATAAATTGAAATTTTTTGGTAATAAACCAACCATCAAGAACAAAAAGAACAAGTCAAGGGCTTGGGGACTAATGGTTTGCCATAAATGAAATGCAGAGACTAGCGTTCGTTTTCAAGTAAGAGTTTATACAGAGCATATCAACACCGTCGACACACCTTTGAACCATCATAATTATAAATGAATTGTAGATTTTTAAATCTTCGATTCTTTCAGTGAAGTAATTTTAAACTTCATTTCATTGCAGATAAAATCGACAGTAAATATTAAAAATGAGAATAATCGAAGATTTAAAATGAAAAAGAATAAGCAGCTAATCATACTGATGAGTATATCTAAAAAGTAAAATGGCAAAAAAACAAGCTATGATACTAGCATTGTCTGTGTATTTAAACAATAAAATATTTTGCAGCGATAGAAAATTTTTCAAAGGATTATATAGAAATTTTGTAATTATAAATTATATTTTTTACGAATAAAGCTGATTTCAGTATTCTTTGCTTGTTATACATCAGTAGTACATTAAAAAGTTTGTTTCTATTGAATATTTGACATACTTGGCTTCTCCTCCAGGTTCCTCCGCAGGAGCCACTTCAGGAACTGCTTCCACTGGAGGAGCTTCTATAGCTAAGGGCGGCGCCGGCATTATTGCAGGTTTGGCCCATATATCTTGCTTCAGATCCTCCACTTCTTCCTCTTCTACTTCAACCAAAAACTTGCCTCCCATCAGAAGAAGAATGACGTGGAAAATATTCCTGAAAAAGGAACAAATATGAAATGTGAAAACAGACAAAGAAATGTGATGACCGTAATATTAATTACATCAGTTTAAACCATTAACATAATTTGATATATATAATTTTAAAAATATAAAAGTAATGAGTGCTTTACTTTATAAGAAAAAGCTTAATTTGCTGAAATATTTTCTTTAAAATCATATAATAATTAAAAATAATTGAATTTGTTAGGTGAAAAAAGATTTATGTAATAAACATAAGAAGTAAGCATATAATGAATAACCAAATATAAAAAAATAATCATATTATGCTAACAAGTTGGATTATGTCTAATTAAAACAGCCACAGCCAAGTGCTTTGCAATTTTGAATTATGGTTAAGTTATGAGATTTACTCTAAATTAATATCCATTTCTGCAAGGTTTTTACGCTATACCAGAGAAAATATATACTCAGATGACGCTCATCTACACGTTAATATCTGTGTTGATAAAAAGAAAGAAACCTTTTGGAAGATTCTGTAGAACCAAGACAAAGTATTGCGCAAAGTGAGAGTAATCAGGGCACACTGTGTCCTAATTGTGAGATTGTCTTCTTCGAAATGATTTATTCCAGATTTAATTTAGTTACAGTTGAAATAGAAAACTGAAATTATGTCTTTATGAATATATTTGTTAATATTGATCCTTTCTATCTTGCTGCATGTGAATATGGTTCACTATTCATTGAAATTCTTTGAATATCCTCTTAATGTTTCTTTTTATTTGTTTGGTTTTATTATAAAAAACGGTTTAACTTATAAAGAAGTACAAAAAGCTTTTAGTTACTTGTTGCAAGTACTACTTGTTTTAACAATAGTTAAAAAGAAGTTGTACTTGTTTAATTATTGTTAAATAAATTTCTTCTTAATGTTTCAAAACCCCTTTTCAATTCTTAAGCAATAGTTAATTCAAGTACTACTTGAATTAAGAGCTGCGCAAATTAAAAATATCATTTTACTCATGAGCTACGAGGAAAATATGTTTAACGTGTCAATATACGGATTGCATTTCAATCTAATCAGAGCGAGAATTTGTAAATTTTTTTATTAAATTTTGATATGACAATCAAACTATTTCAGAAAATTGAAAAGCATATTGAAATAAGGAATAAAATGTCTTACTTGCTGGTCGAATAAAACATCCACCCAGTATAGAATGTGAAATAAAAGAGCATGAAGAAGAACCCTTTGATGAGTTCTGGGAATGTTTTCGTTTTCATGATCGCTATCTGCTTCTTGATGTTTGCGGGGGTGAGGTACGACAGCACACCATAGACTTGATCCTTCAAGTAATGGAGACCTTTCTTGATGGGGTCGAAGGCAGACCTGAACAATTATATTTTGACTAATATAATTAATTGACACAATGTTCAACTAAAATTACAGGAAATGTAGAAAATAACAAAATTACTTGATTATTTAAAACATTAAGAATATAAATATGTATGTTTTGAATTATTTTTAAGAATCGGCACTTTTATGTTGGAGACAAACAAAAAATTCTTATATTCATTTAGAGTTAAAATATTTATATAAAAATTAGGAAGAATATTTTGAAAAGTTATTGAATTATTCTTAAAATATTATAATTAATAATTAAATTTATTATAATGTAAAAAAATTGGAGAAAAAACATTTCCCTTTTCAATATACTATTTAATTGAAACAGTAATCTAGATTATTAAATTTTATATTAGAATAACGATTAATTTCGCAACAAAATGCTTTTTTAAGAAAGTATTCAAATAATTATACGTAGCAAATAATAATTATATATAAACTATTAAGAGTACAAACATTCATGCTTTTAAAAGTTAAATAAAACACTTTTAATTATAAAATTTTACACCATATTATTTAAAAATTTCAATTACTGCTTCTGTAAATTTAATCTCATACAGTTTTTTTATGTCACTAATTTAATCAACTATTTGTCATGATTCATGAATACGATATCATCTGTTTTATAATACTAATAACAAATGTTTTAGTACTGTACGATATGCTTCTCTATCCACAAAGTAAGCGATGGTACAATCCTATGTATCATCGATTAGATTGTAGACCAAGCATCACAAAATACATACATAAGCCATATTTTTTATTAAATTAATAACAAAAGATTACACCAAACCATCTCAAATTTTTATGCCAAGTATGGGCTCTTATAATTAGAATGAAGACTTTATTACATGGCTTTTTTAATCTAGGTAATTTATTGAGAATAATCATTTGATAATTTATGTTTGACATTTCATAGAGTTTTAAGTAAGCCTTATTTAGATGAAAAAAATTTCGAAATAAAAACTTGTTGTTGAGCTAAATATTATTTACAACATAATTCATATTTTACGAATAGTAAACAAGAAAGCGTTGGAACAAGTGTATGAAAAAAAGTTAGTGCGAATTTTGCTTCTGCTCAGAAATCTGTAGTTAATGTTAAATGATTTTAGTAAATGTATTGCAGTGAGTAATTGCAGTAGTTTTGGTTAAGAAACGATATATTTAAATTAGGGTTAGGGAAAACGAACGTTTCCTATGATGACTTACAGATGAACTTATGAGCTACAATCTGTCTCTTATAAAATGCAGTGATTGTAGTAGCTTTTATTGAATAGAGATATATTCAAAGTAATGAAAATGCGCACTTCCTGTTCTGAATGAATTCACAAATAAGCCCATGAGCTGCTAGATGTCTCTTATTAGAAGTAGTGATCATAGAAGCTTTAGTTGAAGAATCATGTATTCAAACTAATGAAAATGATCGTTTCCTGTAATGATGGTTACCAAATAAGCCTATGAGCTGCAGTCTCTAATTAGAAGTACCAATAGTCGCAGCTTTTGTTGAATAGTGATATCTTCAAACTAATGAAACGCATTTTATAATGGACCCACCATTAACGAGTGCATGAATTGCAAATCATCTATCATTATGAATAGTGATTATAGCATTTTTGTTGAATAGCAATATATTCAAAATAATGAAAATACAGGTTTCTTTTTTGCAATGATAGCTCACAGATGAGCTAATCAGCTGCAATCTTATTTGAAATAGGAATGCTTACGGTGGCTCGTCATCTGCCCCTGGGAATGGATAGGACGAAGCGGAGGTGGGCGTCTCTTCTTCATCTTCCATGGATATGCTGCTTGCATGTTGCATCTGCAAGAAACAAATTACCTCAATTCATCACCATATACACACACACATTGATTTATTCAAGAAAATATACAAGAAATTTACAATTATTTACGTTCACTTTATGAAATTTCAGACAATAAGCTATTAGTAAAATTATGTTATTTTTTTTATGTTAATAATATTTTTATTGGCACTTAAGCTCATCTCATCAACCATTTACGTAAAAAACAAAACATGCGAACAGCAATGTTGGGATTTAGCGCCAAATATTGCAGTTTAGTGATCACACTAACTTTTTGTTCCTTTTGTTACATTTAAGATCATATCTCGTATTTTTCTATAGCAGATTTTTAAATTTATGTTTAAAATTAGAACTATGCATTAAAAGTAAAGTTTTTAGCAATTTGTTTACAAGAATATGTATAAATTAACTGTTTTTTGTTTATCTTTCCTTACATTTTGAAAAAATGTTTAAAACTTGCAGCATGTGGTGACTAACTTTTCGAGGTAAATGCTCGATTATAAATATTTTTATTTCTTATTTTTAGTATTTAACGAAAATTTCCTAATAATTTTAAAATGAATAAAAATATGATTTTTCATCAAAGCAAAATTTTTTACTCAGAAACTATGATTTGAATTTCTTTATTAATTGTCATTGATTCTTTTTTGAAGTCATTTTTATTTAATATAAAAATTTAATTTTTACTCATAGAACTTAAGGAAATATTCACAATGTTGTGTGGATTAAACGATGGATTCAACAATTTTTATTTAACAATTATTAATAGAAACTTCTCTATGACATTAAGAAGTTTGAAAGTATATAGTACTTGAAAGAAGTTAAGACAAAATTTAAAAGAACATTTTGTCAATATATATAGAAAGAATATTGCATTTTTGTTCTAAACGACTACATATTCGACATACGATATAGAACGATTAGAACAGTGATTCTAAGCTCTTTTTTTGGCCACGGCACTAACAATTCCAAAATTTGGTGGTACACACAGAAAAAAAAAATGTAGAAGTTGCTTACTTACCTATATTGCACTCCATAAAATAGTTTATGATAACAGTTTTAAATGTAAAATAAAGTAATATAACATGCTTTATAAACACAACAGTACAAATAATATATTAATATATTAATTACAATATAATAATAAGGATAGTTTTATTGACATATGAAACGTCATCTGTTTGCTACTACAACAGTATAATGATCAGATGATGTCATCTTTCTCAGGAAGTTCCAAATACACTGTAAAATAAGAAGATAATTTGTTATTTCAAAAAGGAGAAACTTGCCTCAAAGATGGCATCCTCGCAGAAATTAACGAATGCTTCCAACTTTCCTTTGTCACCTCCTTCTGTGACAATGCTGTAGAAAAAGGCACGCTTGGATTCCTGAAGATAAACGTAATATTTTCAAGTAATCCTTCTCCTTTGGAGAAATTTAATAATTATTAATTAAAAATTTAATAGTTATAAATATTTCGTCTAATCCCTTATAAATCCATGCAACAAGAAAACTGAATGTACTTTTTCAATAAAAATATATTCCTTATATAAATTTTATTAAATAGCAAATTCTAAATATTTGTAACATATCTAAATCTTTTAAATATAATATAAAGCAATAAATACAACGCATAAAAGTCCATTTAAATTAATGTATTGGAACTCCAAAATTTCTTTAAACATTTATGGGAACGTTGCATCTATCGCATCTGCAGTATTGGCAATAATCTTAACTATCTTAAATGTGATAAATTTCTAGTCAATTTTATTTTAAAATATGTAAGAAGTAGGGAATTGCTTACAGAAAGGCCATCCAAGTATTGAAGTTCTTACAAGAATCCCCAAAACACCTACTTTCACTTTAATTATACTTTAATATTGAATTTACACATCATAATTTATAAACTACACACATTAACTTTTTAATTTAAATCATAATTTTTTAATTACTTTTGGTAATTATATCTTTATCTGAATATAATTAATAGATTTTGATTTAGTACTGATATTTTTCAAATGTATTACTTTGCTACAACTATGGATTTTTGTTTACTGCTTATATTTGTGTTTACTTTAATTTTTGTCATCTTTCCTTTAACACAGACACTCTTCGGAGGAAACGGAAAAAGAATTTTAGACATATGTCCTTCGGGCTTGTCGGAAAGGAGTGTTGAAGTGAAATAGCATAGTTGATGTATTTTATAGTTTTTTTTTTTACAAATGTCTTTTTTTTTTTTTGTTCTTTATGTTTTGCACATTATTTCGGACTGATATATATATATATATATATATATATATATATATATATATATATATAGATATATATATATATATATTCAGATTAACTTCAAATAAGTATTAGTATTAATTACGGATTAATTACGTTTAAGTTAATTGTAAATGCCATGGTTTAATTTTTAAAATGATATAGATTTTTTATGTTAGCCAATGGGCCAGTACCTGATGTAAATATCATTACTACTGCATGTATCTGTTTTCAATCTAATCTTGAAGAAAAATTCTATAGAAAAACAGAAGAAATATTTTCTTTTTATAAACAACAAACGTTCGACTTTAATTAAAATTATATTTTTCTTTAATTTTAAAATAAAAGTATCAATAACAACTTTAATGCTGCAACAAAAGTGAATGGGAATTTATACTTACTTTAATTTGAGGTTTTTCCCATTGATCTATTGTTGACTCTTTAATCTCGAAGTAGACTCTTTCAATCCTATTGGCACCACCTAGAAAGATGAAAAATGCTTACAATACATTGATTGAATACCTTCGTATTTATTTAAATTTAGGAACGTATAAGTTTCCAGCAACCACATTCTTAATAAATTATTAACTCTGAATTTGAATATTAATACCATGCTCATAATTGCATGTAAATTTCCTTGTATTTTCACAAAAATGTTGTTCACATGAGTTTTGAGGTTTGAAGTAGAAACGAGTACCCCTTGGTTTAGCGAAAAATGTAGTTATAAATATTGAGATAAAATTTAACTTCTGGTAACCCGAATATTTTAAATCCTGATAAATTACAAAGCTCTAATCTTAATAAAAAATATGAATCTTATAAAAAATATGAAGATTGTTAATTAACTTAGTTACAATAACTTAATCAAATGAGATATTAAGTTAAATTATTTATATCTAATGATAAAAATTGTGAAGAAACAAATTTCCTGTTAGTTAAGCTCTCGTGCAGCGGTCATTTTGTTATTCATTATCTTGGTATCAAGAAATTGTCAAAAATTCAAGGGGTACTTGTTTGTAAACTTTTATCAAGCTTTGTTATTTTTGCACGTTTAGTTAAAATAGATTTTATGCAGATTGAGTATCAAAAGAAGTGATTTGAATCAATTTAAGTTGCACAGTCAATTATTGGGGGAGGGGGGAACATAGCATACAATGAAATAATTTGAGATCTCAATCATAAAGAAATTGATCGTAGGCTGATGAATGGAAAAATTGTGAATACTAACCTAAAATTTCGATTCTTCCCAGGAATGGTTCAAAGTAATTCAAAACACTGCTTGCAGTCTCTAAGAACCGAGATAACCTGAAAAGAAAGTTGAATTTGGTAACTATTTGATAAACATGGTAAAAATTCACATGAAGGTATATATTAATGTATAAACTTCAATTGTCTAAGTAAATTGAACATTCATTCAAAATTAAATATCTTGATTACAGAATGAATAAAAATTAAATGTTTTAATATGTTTTCTTTAATGAAAGTAAATTTACATTTTTCAACGCTTATAGTCGGCAAGTTCATTTAAATTATAGTTGAAATATATGAAGCCATGAAAAGCATGGTTTGATGTAAAAATGGGTACTAATTGGTTTGGCGAACAATTTGGCGTTAAAGTTTAATTTCTGGTAACCCTGATTAACACCTTTATCTTAATTTAGCTTTTGGTAGTAGGCAACGGCCATTTTATTACTCAATCTTGATGCCTATTTTGGGGTAAAAACAATCGCAAAATGTCAAGGGGGTTCTCGTTTGTATTTACTTAATTTTTACTAAGCTGTATCAGAAGTTTCCTCTTATACATTGTTATTTGTACATGTTATAAAATTATTTTATAAGGTAATATCTTCTTATTAGCGGATTATTTTGATTCCCTTCGTTTACAATATTCATTAGATTATAATTTTTACTTATTAATTTTTACAATTCCATGCAGGACTTTCCGACCATATATTTACATGTGCATTTTTTTTATAATAGTCCTCTTCTAATTTTAAACAGTCCTTTACAGTCCAGAAAATGTTTTAACAGTCCTCTTCTTTTGTTAATGATTTATTGGATTTTAATTGATTAAGATTCATAAGCAAAATCAAGAGGAATAAAAACAACGTATTGACTTATTTGCAAAGAGTAAAAATGATGGTCATAAAGGAGATTTAATCACTTTTTATGTGTTTACGAAATTCTGTTTCTAAAACAAATATAATTGTATTGTTTCTGTTGCAATACATTCAGTATAATAGTTAGGAGTTTATTTTCACATTTGGTGAATTTGTATTCAAACCTCAGGTGATGCAAAAAACTTAATAGGTGTATAATTTCTGAGCTAGTTTAAACTTTATCATCAGTCATGTTTCCAAGATCTCATCAAGATAGATATCAATGGACAAAAATACAATTCTAAAACGTACAAATGTATTCATTTAAGTTTTGTCTTAAAAATGTAAAATTCATATGAACGATATGCAATTATGGGGAAGTTAAATAGTTTTAATAATAGTTTTTAAACCCATTGTCTAGGTTTTCCAACTTCTATCAAATAAAATTAGATATTAGAAAGTTTTTTTTTTAATTTTTTTTATATCAAAATTTATTCAACTGATTCACGCTTATGTTGTATTATTTCACACCTATGGTGTAAATAAGACAATGTCCCGAGAGACAATATAGCTAAATGGGATATTAAATGAATCATTAATAAGTGATTATCAACTCTATAAGTTTACTAACAGTAAAAACAATAACTCATAACTGAGCATATTATACATTAGTGATTTCATTTTAGGGCCCACATGAAATATAGGAACTGAAAAGAGGGCTAATTTATGGCTAATAAAGAATTATGTATAAAGGACCGTCTCCTGTCCTTTATCAAATATTAGATACAATTCTGAATATCATATTGTAATCAATCCACGAATACTTATAAGAGAAATATTAAACCAATGATTATAGCAGTTACCAATGAAAGAATCAATTCGAAAAAAAGAATAAATGATAACAATTCATTACTCAATCTCCAAGAACGATCTTCATAGATTCTTGACAGCATAATTAACAATCTTAACATAAACTTGATTTTCTACAATTTTAATCTGATTCATAGAGAAAAGTTCACGCAATATGTCGAAATGTATTCCTTGTTGCATCGCATGTTTGTTTGATCACTACACGGAGAGATGATAATTACGGAAATGAAATGGAAAACTTTGATATAACATTTAGAGTCATTAGGAAATCGAATTCGCTAAAATTTATTCCATATGGAAGTAGAATATGTTTTGTTTGCAACAAATAGTTTTTAGTGAGCTTAATCCACTACATCTTTCTGGATTGTTTTATATAAAAAATTAATATAATCTAATATTCCTGCACATTTTATAAACAGAAGATCAAACTAACATAAGGAAGAGGAATATAAATTAGATTACAAAAGTTATTTTAAAATATTTATAATATCGAAATATATCTCAGACCATTATATTCGTATATGAAATGTTACATACCTTGGATCATTTGGCATGTGTTCGGACAAGTTGGTCAACAGAACAGCCAAATTGAAGCCTATAAGAGAGTAGACTCATTATTGTTTAATTAAATTAATGGATGAATTGCCTATTGATGATAAAAACTTTACTTACCGATGTCCTTAGCTGGAGTGTGGAAACGTTCTGTAAATTCTCGGTAATCTATCAAACCATCATGGTTAGGTTCGCAACATCCCATCAAATACTGTATTTCATCCCTATTGATGAAAGGAAACAATATTGAACACTGGATAACTATATATAGTACTGACCCAGAAAAGAGAACATTCGGAATTATTTCTTTATAAATGAAAATTTCTTTATAGTATCAAAATTGAGGTAACAAATTCCAGGGGTCAATTCCAAAATTTAACTATTTAAAGTGAGATGTTTTCAAGTGTGATGTCATAATAATGTAACATTTTATTGCTGATTCTAAGAAAGGGTGGTATTTTACACTATCATTTCGGACAATATAACAGATTCGCTTTTTGTTAAGATCAGAATTACTAGTAAGGTACAGAAATTGTGGAACAAATATAATTTAAAATGATTGCTAAGTATTGCTTTTAGTATGAATCTCAGAAATAGTTTTCTAATCTCGCGGGATTATCTATGACTTGAGATATTTTAGAATATTTCATACATTAAATATGGGTAAAATTATTTTCATTAAAAATTAATTCCCGATGTCATAGAAATTAAAAAAAAATAGTCTAGGGAAGGGTTTACTTTATTTCAATGCTATATGTTCAGCCTTAAAACTCTATGAATTAAATTATATTAACTAAATGTAGAATTTTGTATGGAGCTGTTATGTTTTATTGAATAAAAAAATTTATATTGGATCATGCCTTAGTAAAAATTCAACGTAAATACAGAAAGGAGAAAAACAAAGCACTTACTGAGTGTATATTTTCTGCTGTTCCATAGCTTTTTGGAAATCTTTAGGTGTTATCCACCCAGTATTTTTGGAATCGATTTCCTAGAGTGGTACAGAATTTTTAAGTAAAATCTTATGGTACTTCATAATATTGCACTCCTTTCTTGAAGGGAAATTTCACAATTTTAATTTTTTAATATAATTTTAACGACTCAATGATTTACATAAGTTCAGTCACCGTTATTCATATGAGTTATCCCGATTAAAAAGTTTCCCTTTAAAGCTCATTGTATATTTCCATTTCATACTCATTTATGTGGGATTGTATGGTAAAAAATTAATATTTTTTAAATTTGCGCTGCTTGACGAACAACTAATACTTATTTTTCGATATTTATTGATTAGCTATTTTCATTATGATTATTTATAAACATTCACAATGAAATACAATTTGGCACAAATTAATTAGCGTAGAAAATAAAAATTTCAAATAAACACCGACAATTGCTTTACTATGCTCAATGAGGCATGTTTCAGGTAAAAATATGAAAAAAAGTGCTTCTTATTGAAATCCTATCAGCTTTGTAACGTACACTACTGGCCATTAAAATTGCTACACCAAGAAGGCGACATGCTACAGACGTGAAATTTATGCGAAAGGAAGAAGGTGCTGTGATATGCAAATGATTGGCTTTTTAGCGCATTCAGGCAAAGCAAGCGCCAGTAGTGACACCTACATTGTGTTTAAATGAGGAAATTGTTCAGCCGGTTCCTCATACACAAATTGCATTTGAACGTTGTTGCCTGGTGAAAAGTTGTTGTGATGCCTCGTGTAAGAAGGAGAAATGCGTACCAGCACGTTTCTGACTTTGATAAAGGTCGAATTGTACCGTACTGGGGTTGCGATTTATCTTATCGCAGTATTGCTGCTCGCGAGTCAAGAAACGGGGTCGTCTGGAAGACAACAAGTGTCTGCACGAATAGTTCGACGACGTTTGCAGCAGCATGGACTTTCAGCTCGGAGACCATGGCTGTGGTTTCCCTTGACGCTGTGTCATAGACAAGAGCGCCTTCAATGGTGTGATCAACGACGAACCTGGGCGCACGAATGGCGAGACGTCATCTTTTCAGATGAATCCAGGTTCTGTGTACAGCATCATGATGGTCGCATCCGTGTTTGGCGGCATCGTGGTGAACGCACACTGGCAGCGTGCATTCGTCCTCGTCATACCGTCCCATAACCTGGCGTGATGGTATGTGGTGCCATTGGATACACGTCTCGGTCACCTCTTGTTCGCATTGACGGTGCTTTGAACAGTGCACGTTACATTTCTGGTGTGTTACGACCCGTGGTTCTACCCTTTATTCGATCCCTGCGAAACCCTACGTTTCAGCAGGATAATGCCCGATCGCATGTTGCCAGTATTGTACGGACCTTCCTTGATACGGAACATGTTCGGCTGTTGCCCTGGCCAGCACGTTCTTCAGATCTTTCACCAATAGAAAACGTCTGGTTAATGGTTGCCGAGCGACTGGCTCGTCACCAAACGCCAGTCACTACGGTTGATAAACTGTGGCATCGTGTTGAAGCAGAATGGGCATCTGTACCTGTACATGCAATCCAATATCTGTTTGACTCAATGCCCAGGCGTATAACTGCTGTTATTACTGCCAGAGGTGGTTGTTCTGGGTACTGATTTCTCAGGATCTATCCAGCCAAATTTTTTGAAAATTTAATCACTTGTTGTTTCTAGTATAATATATTTGTCCAATAAATATCATTTTGTTATCTGTATTTCTTCCTGGTGTAGCAATTTTAATGTCCAGTAGTGTACTTTTCTTGTTTAAAGTAAGAAGAGATAAATTCCTCACATGAAATCTGATGTTGAAGCACAGGAGCATATTTGAATTAATTATAAATAAGCAGCTGTAGAGATCATTAGAGACTTTGTGTGAGGAATTGTCTCTTTGACATCCGTGTGGTGACTGTGTGTGAGTATGAAAAAATAGTCCCAACGTAGTCCTTGCGCATCGTAAAGGGCAACTAGATAGGATACCTAGTGTCCAAAGGTTTATTTGGGCATCCTTGTCTCTTAGATTTTTATAAAAAAGGAAGCCTCCTCCAGGTTGGGGATTAAGCATGAAGCTAAATTTCTCATCATGTAGAAATCACTGATTCTGAAAGCTATGCAATATATTTAAGGATAAAATTCATAAAAGAACAGAGACTTTCATGGCTTGAGCTCATTAAGAGACCACTTGATAACCTAGTGATTAAGGTCATTCATCGGAATCTCATGTGCAACAGCTCAAGGAAAAGGTGGCTTGATTCTTAAAACCTTAAAGGTTTCCAACTGAAGTCAGAGACAGAGCTATTTGAAGGTATAATGTGTCGCAAGTTAAAACCAACTCTCGGCTGTAGTGCCAATAAAGAAGAAGAGAGTTGTCTCTTTCAATCTTGTTTTAGACCTTCTATTGTTCAAGGAAGTTCATGCTTTTCAACAATATGCCTGGCATTTTCATCTTTATGTTGTATGACATTTATGTCAAGAAAATAAGCAGATTATGTCCTTCAGTCAATATTTACCAACATACATCCTGACGGTCCAATTATATTATAGAAACGAGAAATGTTATTTATGAATAGAAAGTATCGACCAATTGGACTAAAGAAGCGGTTGATATGATTAAATAGAATATAATGTGTTGGTATATCTTCTTTCAAAGTTACATACAGGAATTTTATAGTTCTCATGTATTTATTTTCAGTGACATGGACTAATCTTTTCTAATAGGGAAACACACACATTCTTCGATCTTTGAACATTTTCTGGTGTCTACCACCTCTAATGTTGTTGAAAATCGACTAATTAAATTAATTCTGATTAAAATGTTAATATCAAAATGCGTGTTTACACCAACATAATCTGTTTTAATAACTACGGAAAAATGTATATTACAGGCTTTAGGATATTTAAATCCATATTACTTAGCGGCGAACAAGTAATTATTACTAGAAAAGAATAATTTCCATAATATTTCTTGTTCATTTAGCTCTATCCTCTTAAAGTGTAAGTCTCCTATGGTTTTCATGATGTTTTTGAACAACATTTTAACTTTCAGAAATCTTTCATAGTCAGGGAGTCTTCAGAAGTCCATTGTTAAGACAATTCCAATGAAAATTTGCTCTCAATCATTATACTCAACTGTGTCAGTCACGATACTTCAGACAAACAATAATTGATGAAAATGTAAGTTTATGGCAACACTCATAAAGAAGGTTTTGCAGAAAACAATAGAGTCAATATAAATATAACAGAGTCAATATAAATATTTTCTCTTTTGTTGTAATTGACGTTCTTCCAAAAAACCAATTCGTAATTTTACATGGATCGCTGGTTCCTTTGCACTTGTCAAACAAGGTCAAAATATTAAGTGGTTACACAATGATATTTTTGGCTGATGTTTTTAATCATATATGTACATGAATCACATTATAATCTGTAATATATTCTGTGATTCGAAAATATATAGTCATATATATAAGCACATTTTTATGCATGACTAAAAGGCAAACGAAAAATAATAAAATTTTTAGAACGATACATGTATATTCATACTTAATTGATTTTCTTAAGTCGGAGTGCAATATTATTTCATTTATAAAATTCAAAGAAAACAAAAAATTTGCTCATAATGAATTAAGAAATATACAAGATATCCGTCATTAAGGATTATGTTTATTTAATGAAAATTAAAATTTTAAAAGTCTTTCGTCAACGTTTATTTTCTTCTCTTAAAATTCATAACTATAAGGAAACATTAACAAGACATTTATTTTTTACCCGAATCGTGCTAAGAAAGTGCTACTATTTACCTCAAGGGAAAATATTTGCTTAATAATTATCAAAAATTCAGAAATTGAATTTATATAAACTATTTCATCATTTAAACTCCTTCTTATTGCTCCTGGAATAGTAAGTTAAATTAATAATGTAAAAGATCTTTTGGTAATTTTTATACGCACCTATATTTATGCATATACCTTAATGACGAATAGTTTCTTAGTGTCATAATTATGAAAATAAATTTTCTCGTAAAAGAGATTAAAATTTATAATCTGTTCAATATTATTATCAATTAATACCAGTAAGTTTCATAAACATCCTTCTACTAGCTTGACATTTTTTAGACTTTTTAAATACCTTAAGAATTTCTTGAAACGATTCAAATATAACACTACAATAATTTGCTTAATTTTGCCAAGGCATATTTTATATGTATAAAATATTTATTTCATTTGACAAAAATCAAATAAATATTGATTCCTAAAAATCACTCTGAATTTTAAATATGAAACCAAAGCTTAAAGAATTTATTTTTTGAAGAAATAAATATGTTAAGAGAAATATTCATTTAATTATGTTGCCTTTTACGTATTATTTTATTAAAGCTCATCAGATAAATGTTTGGGCAATGTTTTATGCCCATAATTACAAATTTTATACTCATATCTTTGAAAAAAAAATGAATTTCTATTGAAATATTCTAAATATTATGTAAAACCTTTGTAGAAAATAATTACGAAATATTTATGGTGAGCTTTTCTGTGACAGATGATTTTGAGCATCGAATTCTGATATTTAAAAGAAAACTGTGGATAGCCGTTAGATGAAATTTTCAAGTTATTATTCAACAAACACAAATGTTTTCTTAACTTTATAATAATTTGTGAAGTCTAGAAAAACTTTACTTATACTTTTTATCCAAATAGACGACATTAGTTGTGACGTCA
This sequence comes from Latrodectus geometricus, assembly GCA_026290005.1. Classification (NCBI taxonomy): domain Eukaryota; kingdom Metazoa; phylum Arthropoda; class Arachnida; order Araneae; family Theridiidae; genus Latrodectus; species Latrodectus geometricus. The sequence goes on from JAPDSC010048570.1 coordinate 21,182, forward strand.
TATTGTTTCCAAACATTTGCTTTTAAGCGTCATTTATCATTGAAACTGCCATAGACTTAGGTGATAGATTTTTAAATTGTTATTTTTGAAATTGATATTCATTATTTAAGGATAAAGTGTTTGTTAAAACTTTTAACCTTTTGTTTGCTTAACCTTTGATTCTCGCCAAATTGTAGTCACAGTTAATCACCAAGCTGGGCTTATTTCCAATCGTATTCTGGTTGCAACAGAAAAATTTATTGTACTGTGCCAACAAAAATCAACAATAAAATCGATAGCCAAACAAAAATCTCCAAGTTTGTCAAGAAGGCAATCTTAAATACAATATTAAACATATGTTTACATTGTATTTGTTTGGAAACAGTTGTGGAAATGACGTCACACTAATGTCGTCAATTTATTTAAATATTTTGTTACAAATATTATTACATTTAAAATTGTTTTATGATGTCTTTTTAATGGTATGAATTATTTTGTAAATTAACTAAAATTCATTTTAAAGTTATCTTTCTATTTCGTATTAAATATAAAATTAATAAATGTTGGAACAAATTCTTTTCAGCTTCTTATATCGGTATAAGTTGAGAAATGTTGAGCAGACTGGAAGACTTTCAATAAAATAAAAAAATGTAGATTCTATCAGTGAGTTTTGAGAATTTTCTGTGCAATTCTCCTTCTTTGTTATAAAAAAATATTTTTCTAGGAACAGCTCATCAAAACACAATACATTTTAAAGAAAACAGTTACCTGGAAAGTTGGCGATGAAGTGAGCTCCCTCAGTTTCAGAAACATATCAAAGAATTTGAGGATGAGCTATAAGTACGGTAGAGAAAGGAATGTACAAATGCAAGTAAACTCAATCTATTGCTAAGCCGCGGCCACCCAGCAAACGATTTTCATGAAATGAGTGCGAACAGAAAGTGTCTACCAGTGGCCACGGTTTGATGTCAAAGGCGCAGTGTTCCGCGACGGGGTTATTGTTAGTAACTACTTATTAAAGAAGCTAGTAATAACTAGTAATAACTACAGCATTAACTACATACCGCTAAGGTGGGGGAAGACAGAAGAGACGGCAGCTTGAGGAACATGTTGAAGAATCCAAGAATGATCTGCGAAGGCATTTTAAAGTTAGTACAGTCACATAAACAAACCTTTTCTACTGAAGGCGATGAAATAGATCAGTGATTCTCAACCTTTTTTTGTTTCGTCACGGCACACTTTTAATGATTTCAAAATTTAGCGGCACAGAAAGAAAAGTTCAGTAGTTGTTTACTTACCTATAATGCTCTGCACAAAATAATTCATAATAATTTTGATTGTAAAATAAAATAATTTATATTGTAATTGAAAAACAGCAGTCCGTTTAAAAAGCGATCAAGCACAATCTAATAATAAGGATACTTTTAACAAGAAATTTGAGCTTGATGTTTTTTGATAATTTAATTTATAGCGGATCGTAAAAATAACCCTATTACTCTCATATCATCTACATTTAACAATCTTGATTTTTTTTAGGCTTTATGTTGGTTAATACAAAAAATCCGAATTTTAAAAATAAATTGTTATTCTAATACTGGGAACACTTGAAATTTCTTTGAATGGGAAAAATATTTCACTTTATAAAAAATCACAGTTATCATAGATAAAAAGAATTTTTAACTGCAAATAATAGGGTACTTAATTATAAAAACATGTTTTCTTTTACAGTGTACTTTTCTTTTATTTAAACAAACTTTACTTCTGATAAAAAAAAAGTATTTATCTTATACACTTCTAAAATTTGCCCGCAGACTTTAAGAATTAAGTGGCACACAAAGGTGCTGCGACTCAGTGGTTGAAAATCACTGACATAGATACTTATGGGAACTGGGTCATAAGTCGCATTAAACGTTTTTGGCATAAGTTTAATATTATTTATACAAAGTAACCAATAACATTCTTGCCATTTTTTGTTTTGCGATAAAATGAAGTGAGAACAGGTGCACAAATTAGTGCATTATGCGCTTTATAAACCTACTAGTCGCCATAAGAGCAGATCAACAACACAATTTTATCAATCGTAACTTGTTATAAAAGCAAGGACAAATGAAAATGTCCAAGGAGCACGTAAACTATTGTTTGTTTTATGACTCTGAAATAGACTTATAAGCAGTCTTGTGAAGTCACCAAATATGCGTTTGGAGATAGTGCTATGAATGAACTTTCTGCCAGGCACTAGATTGAAGAATTTACGTCTAGAAATTCACGCCAATAAAGCAGACACGTATCAAGCACTCACGCATTTCGTCGCATCTAAAATTCCTTAGATATATCACAAAAATATAGGAAAGATAGAGACGTTTGTAAGACTTCAAAGACTAGCACTTTTTGTAAAACATTTTTAGGACATTAAAAACAGAAAGAATTTTATTGGTTATCTTATATATCCTTTAAATAAATTTTAATCTGATAAAAATGATAATCGTATAAATTATATTTAAAGATAATTTTCAAAATGACAGATATTTAGCATGTGAAAAAGGTATTTTGAAATTGAATTCAATTTTTCCTGTTTAACTGCTGCTATAATTAAATTTGAGAGAATGAGATTACGATGGAATATAATCTGGAAAGCTATTTGATTCTTATTTAATCTGTGCTTCAATTAGTTTTCAGTTGTATAACTCAAAATTTCTTCAATAAGGTTTGTTTTTAATGGTTGGAATCAACCAAACTAAAATATTCTTCTTCTTAATCCTATAGACTAAAGCAACATTAATTCATGAAATGGTTTTATAAATTCTACTACAAGCAGTTAAATTCCAAAGTGGAACTATGAAAGTTATGTTTATTTACTAAAATTCAAGGAAATTAGGCTTAAGTGGTATCAGTTCTATAAACTAATGCATGCTACAATAAAGCAGGGCTAATGTTTTAAACATTAAGGTAATACAATGTAAGGAGAAAATAATACTGCACCTTGACATAAAGGTACAAATAAAAATAAATCATAATTTTATAACATAGTTATTTCAAATAATACAATAAATGTTTTAATTATTAAATACAGTCTAGAGCAAAAAGCATTGATGGAAGTTATTTTTACTAGAGTCTTAAATAATAGTTTAATAATATCTATTTTCGCTTAAAATATTTGTTACATTATAATTATCACTTCTGCATCAAAATAAAATAAACCGAGAAGAATTAATTTAAGTTTTCAACAATTTAAACAAACCTCTAATCAATAGTAAGGAGAAACATTTAATTTTTGGATGATTTACAAAGGATTATTGTGTCGTTGTTATAATTCTAAGACCACCATTAAGAAACGGATTATTATTGTTGAAGATTTACATAAGATCTATAGATCTCAAAATGTCATTAATAGTAGGAATTCCAAAAGGATTATAAAGATATCATCACAGAAATAGAGAGAATAAAAATGGAATGAAATAGAAAAAAAAATAAGACTATTAACAATGTATTTTACAAAGCAAACATATAGGAAGAGTTTATTTGAGATTTGCATGATTGCCATTCTAATTTAAATAATCATTTACTCGAATTTTTATTTTTTGTTTCAATATTTTTTGCTCTGCACTGTATTCTATATAATTAATTAATCAGGATGTTCCATAAATTCTAAGCCTAAATAAAAACTATTATCAAATTAAATAAAATATATTTTCATTTATTTTTATTATTCCAATTTTTAAGCTCGTTTCTTTTTCCTTTTTCGAGCGTTTTTTTTTCGAAAATAGTTGAAGAAGTAATAATAATTATTTTTGGAAAAAAAAAGAACACACGCCAATTCTTGCTTGCTTTCTAGTCTTCACTAATTTAATTAATCATTTACGCGAATTTTTATTTTTTGTTATATAATTCGATAAAACAACACTCCTGAAGCGAGCATGAAATAAAATTTAATGAAGCATATAATATGATTAAATATGCCACCATCTGTCAAGAGGCCGCGGTAGCCTGGTTGGTTAGGGATTCCTTCTCGTTACCTGAAGGTAATGAGTTTGAATCCCGACTTAACCGAAGATCCGCTGTGTTTACTAAAAGTGGTCGGAGCACGTTAAATATATCGTGGTCGGAAGGTCATTCAAGTGAAATGATAACGCTGGGGGTGTAAGGTCAAGAATTCCAGAGTCTTCTGTTCGGTCCTTGCTTCTAAATTACGAAGACTCACACCAGGCTGCTACCATATAACTGGTACAACCCATTTCCATGCTAGGCTGGAAGCATTCTGGTGCAACATCAATCAAGCGTTTGATTCTTTAGATAGATTATTTTGGTGAGATTTGAATATTTTCTATCACTACTTCATTAGACTTAGAATTCATCTATCATCCAGGTTTTCTAAACAAAACAGCTGTTTTTCCAATAAAAATATAAGAAAATGGGATAAAAAAGAAAACATTCACATAAATAGTATCAAAGGATACCAGTTTAAATATAATAATAAATCAAATAAATTGAAAAGAATAATGCGTTAAGTATAAAGATACTTAAAAATATAAATATTTAAAATGTTATAGAAAATGAGTGACTTTATCTTCTATTTGAAGTGTAATTATTTTTATTAAAAGACAAGGTATCAAAATGAGTAAAATAATGTAAGAAACTTTTAAAACATAGTTTAATATTAAAACATGCAATTAAAGAAAATAGAAATAAATAATAAGATAAATATAAAAGGATATGTCATCAACATATATTTTACTTTTATGAAAAGCACATTAACATTCATGAGGTTTTGAATATATTATAAAAATGAATAATAGTATTTTATTAAATATTACTCTACATTGCTCTAATTTCTTAAGATAATTGGTTAAGTAATAAATTCTTAAGATAAATAATAGATTCTTAAGTCATTGGATACTTTGACAAAATCTAACAGCCTAAGTTTATTGTGTAAAACATTTTAACATCTATCATATATATTTTCTTCCGTAAGGACTTTTAATAGCAGTATTCATGCGTCCTAAGGGAGGCAATCGAAAAAACTCCCAAGCTAAGTATGCAAAAACAAAAGCGGAGTATCTATCTCTATTATTCAACTCAGAAGACGAACCTTTCAAATTTTAATGGAAAAAACTAAAAATAACGATATTTCGTAGGAGTAAATTAGTTAGCTTTTCAAGCATTAGGAATTAAATTTTGCAAATCTGGTCTGTAAATTTAGATACGCTGTTTGATTTTTCGGTTTAGAACCAGAAAAGATAATTATACTATCTCAAAGGTTTGATTTTATCGTCACAGATAGAACGATGTTTTAATTTTCCATTTATTTATTTTTTCCTTTCTACAGTCGTTTTTATGTTTTTTAGTTCACATATATGCATTTCCATCAAAATGAAAACTCCAGGTCAGCTTCCATATTACAAATCTGTTTTTGATAAAAACGCATCGAAATGAATATCGGAATGCGTTTTCCTGTAACTGTTGGCTTTTTTCCCGATTTCCCACATTATTGCTTTGACGTTTTATTTGTGTATTGAAAGTCAGAAGATATCTTATTTCTAAACGAATTCACAAATAAAAATCAATGCAATTTTACAAGAATAACACCCATAGATGTTGAAAAAGTCGCGATGGTCTGGTTGGTTAGGGCGTTAGTCTCATTATCGGAAAGTAGTGAGTTCAAATCTTGTCTTAAGCGAAAATCCGTCATATTCACTAAAGACGGCGGGGCATGTTAAATAGGTCACTTCTGCAAGTCTCCTAAGTGCAATAATACCCATGGGAGTGGCAAATGGAGATCTTGTGCTGATTCTAAATGAGGAAAACTTCCACTTTGCTGCTTCCACTAACTAGTAGAGCCTAATTCTGGGCTAGATATTGGAAACTATGTTCTTGTAACAACAGGGTTTTGCCATTAAACCCCTAAAATGTTATTTCAGGAAACTGAATCTTCATTAGGTTTCTCTCAGATATAAAAAATCTGTTTTATCAAGAACAATGTTGAATTATCACAAATAAAAATAGGAATCTATTTTGCACAGAAGACCTATTTTTCATTTAAAAGCTTTTTATCATAAATTGACACTGCCATTTTTAGATTTCATTAGAAATATTTTCTGATGATGGGCATTCACATTATGTAAGTTTACAAAAAAAGTGAAATTGTGTAGTATTTAAATAAAAATTTCGTAGTTTGTAAATATTATAAAAACATTATGTAAGTATATTATAAAAAGTAAATTTACTTATCTTTAAATTTGTTCGTAAAAAAATTTAAATTGTTACTTAAAATTAAATAGAAAATGTTTACAAACTAAATTAAAAGAAATGAAAAAATTCTATCTTATAACTAAATACAAAAATAAAATAAACAAGATAAGTATTCTTATTAAATCAAATGCATTATATACGTATATATGAGCTCCTATAAAAAATTTAAATATTATTTAATTTTCTTTGTAGTATACCTCTACATTGCTAGCAGATTCCACTAGGGTGTCCACCATTTGTTTACCGATCGTTCCGTTCATTACGTTACCTAGAAAAACATTCGATATCGATCATTAGAATTATTAAAACAGTTATAATCGATGATATATTATACTTCAGAACAAACTTTTTTGAAGAGCTAATGATGTTTTTACTTTTTAATGTTATAAAATAAAATAAAAAAATGCTTTAAAAAGTTATTAATTTTTTTGACTAAAATGCATTTATGAGCTACCGTTTAATAATTTCATAAAAATTTGATTAATGAGTTCACTTTAGTCTGCATATTAATTATTTAATCATATAATCATATGGTTATATAAATACTAAGTTGTATTGCATAGACCTAAATCACAATGCAGATTGTTCAGCCAAATGTTTTTCTCTTTACGCATGCACAGATACGCATTGTTATTTCCGATCCTATCTGATGTAGCAATGCTACACTACAATCACTAGCACCTTAATCCTCACAAAATTAAGAAATAGCAGCGGACTCACAAAGAAATCCTCCCTAGTAAATCCCAGGAACAAAAGAAAGTGTTGAATATTAACAAACCTAGAATTTACAACAGGTAAGATAGAGCTTATGTTGGTCATCAAATTTAAGGCCACCAAGATGGACACTAGCAAACCTAGAATATGTAGTCTGGTCAGCTTTAGAACCATTAAAAGCAATGGAACCACCAGGATCACCACCAGAGTACCAATAATGAGCAGATGGAATGCTCCAGATAGCATGGGCACCGCTTTTTCGTATAGAACAAAACTCAGTTTAGGTAATGGCAGTATCAGTTGGAGAAAGATTAGCAGCACCAATTTTAGCCAGAGCACTCTCTCATTTCCACAGATGAGAGAGGATCCATAGCAATTGTATGTAAAAGGGCAAGGGGGACAGCTTTGTCTGAGGCCTGGTGCATCCGAGGGTATAAGACAGACTTAGTACCCTTGCCTATTAGTGTTAGCTGGGAAAAATGGAGTGGCTTTCACGCCTAGGATGGCCCTTCCAGGATTGAAAACACTCCCAATGTACTTCATCCACTCCTCTATGCATATAATATAGTTATAGATAAGACATATGTGAATATATAAAAAATAACTTTGTTATTTTTAAATATAACTATATCTTAAATTAGTATTATATTTTGAAATTTAAAGTTTTGAAAAAAAATATACTTTACCATAAAATATATTGTGTATTTTTAAGGCCTCGTCATAATAGTTTTAATTTCATAAAAAAAGTGAGCGATATTAATAAACTCATTTTTATTAACTGCAAGTTAAATCACAGCTTTACGTGCAATAATGTGATAACGAATGTTAACTACGATAATTGTGATATGAAAGATCTGAAGCTTTAAATGACTTGAAAAAATTTCTTAGTAATAATTTGTATAATCAAATGTTTCCCACGTTTGAAATTACAGAAAAGTATCTGTAAAACAATAAGAGATGTTAAAGATATGCAAAATTATTCATATTATTGTTTCACATTTTATTTAGTGAAATGTTTTCTATTGTCTTGGTTTAGGTAAATCAAGGAGAAACTACTGATACTTACCTTCCAGCATACTTAGCATCATCACAATCATCTCTTTCTGAAGTTCAAGCAATTCTTTCAAAAGATCCAGTTGACTAGCATTCTGTAAAGGCAACAAAGAGGTTTAAACATGAGGCTAGCATCAAAAATCAAATGACGTTTCTCACGGTTGCACACAGAGGTGACTGCTTATCAATATCTCTTAAGTTTTTATTGACTCGATTGATTTAAATATTCTTTTATTGATCCTGAAATCAGAGTGTTAATTGTATTTTACGAGCATTTTTTGTACAATACCAATCATAATAAGTCTTCAGTCAGCAGTGACTGCTGGAGGGAGACATCATTTTCAAGGCAAGAAGGTGGCAAGCTCTATTCAGGATTTATACGAAGATCGGTCCCATTCTCTAATGGTGAATGGAATACGTAACATTGCAATGATCACGTTGTCTTCTGAGAGATATGCTAATTTTAAGGGTGTAAGGCAAAATCTAAGAGTCTTTTGAGAGTATACCTCTCTTATTAAACTATGAGTAATCATAACTTAGCTTGATTAGCCAACATACTTTATGAAATACTGTTTGCGATCTAACCAACTAAAGAATTGAGAGACCATTGGGTTTAATGGAGTTCAATACACAATGCTATTAAAAGCAGGGGTAAAAGCTAATTTTTAATTATTACTCGAACAAAAAGAGAGCGAAAGGAAAATCTTCAAAAGTAAAGTTTTAAAAATTAAATTATTAAGTTAAGATAACTTCAACAGAAAAAGAGAAACAGATTATAAATTCCCTACGTCGTCAGGTATATACATACATGCATACATATGCAGTAGATTATCGCTTTTACAAACTTTTAGTTTACGAACACTCACGATTTTACGAACTCGTGGCTGTTCCAAAACATGATTCTCTAGATAATTTATTTCCCATCTATGAATTATATTTTTTAAAAACCAATATAGTCTGCGAACTCATCTTCATAAATATCTCATTTGACTTAATCTTTTTCAATATTTTTCATTATTTTATGATTGTAAAATTTGTATTAAGAATTGTAAATCCATAGTAATCCATTGGAGAATTGTAAATTCATGGAATTGTGGATAGCTAAAGTACTAATTTTGAAATCCGGAATTTTTAGGCTACTTGGAAAGTTTGTTGTCTAATTTAATTCTTGTCTTAGAGAATATGTATCAAATGCTAATCAATAATTTCAAACGCAAATATTGAAAGCTACTTTGCATGCAGAGAACTTGGTTTGGAATCGTCATAAGAAATTAACATTCATCGCTGTAAGTATTCATGATACACGCCTATATTCACAGATGAATCTAAAACTGCAGGACACGTTGGTTATAGCATATTTTATGCTAATACAGTTATGGTAGTAGCCTTCATACGTCCTACTCCATCTTTACTGCTGAAGTTACGGCCATTTATCAAGCCCTTAAGCTCGTGAATACAGAAAATTATCATAAAATTTCTGTGTATATTTACAGTTTGAGTGTCTTAGAAGCGTTGAAAAATATTCCAATAATTGTCATCTTGTGGTGTCCAAGATTTTCGGAGCATTGGATTTTCTTACTAGCAAGGGCTATTAAATTATTTTCTTTTGGATCCCAGGGCATGTAGGTCTAGAGGGAAATGAAAAGGCTGATGCAGCTGCTAAAGCTACATCGTCTTTACTTCATTTATCTGTCCCTCTTTACGACGTGGAAAGGGTTGTAAAAAAATCTCTTTTATTTCCTCTGGCTAGAGTTATGGAGTATGCAGGTCTCTAACAAATTGCATGCCATCTTTCAATACCGTATTCCATCATGTTTACCATTATGAAAAGCTGATGTTAGATTAATTCCCCTTCGTATCAGACACACACGTTTTACAAACAAGCATCTTTTTCTAAATGAATCAATAACATGGAGTGAAACGTGTAATGAATCATATACTGTTTACCATATTTCAACTTCATGTCTAGATTTTAACTTTCATCGTATTACATTTTTTAAAAAAAAATATTTTAACCGTGTTTGATTTGGTGGTTCAGCCATCTCACAGAAACCTTTTTGCCTTTATAAAGGCAAAGGGGTTCTTTGAATTTATTTAAATTTTAAAACTATATTTATTTTCGTTTCTATTTTACCGATATACTAAATTTTAAACTAATTGTATACACGTTGTATTTAATTTTTATTTTAATGTTGCTTGGTTTTTCTACAATTTATAAATAATTTACAGAAATAAAGTTTAGGCACAGATTGTACTTTTTGGACCTTGCGTCAGAGAACCCAACCAACTAACTGAAATTAACATTCTTGCATTTGTCAATTTATGCTTGTATTGATGTTGCAGAGAAAACGGGAATTCTGACTTGCAGACTCTATTGAAGAATACTCGTTAACTGAACAAAGCTAAGAATATTTACAGGATGGTGTGAGTGAAGATGAGTTATTCATGAACTTCGACTTAGAAATGCATGTCTACGCGAAATATCAGTGCTGGTGAAGTAGTCTATTTATAAAAACTGAGAAAAGTTTGGTAAAAAAATAGTTTCATATATAGAAATAAATAGATAATATTATTTACAGCATAATGAAAAAGCCATTTTAAGTTGATTTACAGAAAGTGTGAAGCTCAGCTAACTTATAAATAGAAATTAAACATTTTACTTATATCTTTAGTTGGAAGCGTGTCCTGGTCAGAATATAAAGGAAATCTCCTTGTAATTGGAAGTCTTTTGCCTTATTTAAAGTTGAATGTGCTTTATAAGACATTCCGCAGTTTCAGTTTGCTTAAAATACAGAAATGATCTAAGGAATTTGCTTAATGTTGAATTTTTCAGCCAAGCAATTGATTTCAAGAAACTGATAAAATGAGGAAGTGTAATTAAATTTAGTACTGCATTAAATAGGTTCTATTTGAAAGACTTATTCAATTACTTCTAATTAGTTTAAATACGGCAATAATTTCTATCCCATTTGACTAACCTTCGAGAGTTTATCTTGCATGTGGGCGAAGAGGAAGAGGAATCCACCTACGGCATCCCACAATCTGCTGTGAGCCAGAGCTTGCTGATTGAGGGAGCATGGACCCTGCAAAGAACATAAGTTTCAACACCCACAATTGCTTTTTTTATTAAAAGTAAATCTAATTTGATGTATAATGCATTTGAATCATAGAGGAAAATCTATTTTAGAAGTGTGGCTTACCTGAATCACTTCTGTTAACGTGTTGAAAACCTGCTTTGCAACAGTAATGGCTTTACAGAAGTTGTCTTTACCCTGGAGAAAAGAACCATAGATTATTTAATTGAAATAATAAATGAAAAATTAAAAATATAATTTTTTTCTTTTCACTAAGTTCTGTTCATAATTATATTTCAGTTTAAAAAATTTATGAATAATAAAAAAATTAACGAAACTGATAAAGTAACAATAAGAATTAAATTTGTACATCTAGTTTTCCAAAACTACGTATACAATACTAGTAATTTTAGCAAGCTTAAAATGCAATAACAATGATAAAGATTTCTAAATGAAATATTTATTAAAAAATAGCCAGTTAACATATATACCAAAAAGTGAAATAATTTAAATTTTCTAGTTTATAAATATTTCATAATATATATTTACGTTAAATATAAATTATTACTAAATTTAAATACCCCAATATAGTAATATATATTTTATATATATTAGTATATTGGTATTTAAATTTTTATTGTATAAAGAAAAAATTGCTCAAATAATACTAAAATGAAAAATAAATTGAAAAACAAATTTCGTTCCAAATTTTGAACTAATATTATAAACAGTGTTCGCATCTTAATGTTTAAAAACGGTTATTCTAATCCTTACTGCTTTCATATTTTTTTACATTGTTATTTAATCAACTTATCGGAAATTACACTAAGGTTTATTTTCCTTTACGGTCAGCATTAAGAAAGCATAAATCAGGTTTTTAAGTTTAGTTATCAACAATTTTCATCACCAAAGAATCACGCAGAGAAATGTTTTCGGTACAACTGTAAGGTGTAACAATGACAGTGGATAAATGTTCGAAAATTCTTCATATTGAATTTGTTGACCTGTATTTCAGGATGAAAAATCATGTATAAAGGTATGAATGACACAGAAAAGATACTTTAATTATATAAAACAAAGATGTGAGAACCTGAAAGATGAAGAGAAGTTAGTGAATGTACATTAATCGATGAGCTTCATATCAAATGAAAGAAACCTACAAAGGTGAATGTTTTACAGGCTTCTCAGAAAAGTGAGAAACCTTTGAATAAGCTCGTTCGTCACCAAGTGCCCCGCAATTTTGAGCCACGATCAGATGAAGTCACACCTGAGCTGGTACCCTCGTCTTCACATACACGCCACACCAGCTGACTTTGGGCGTCACATATTAACAAAGACACGTCTTCAATCCACGATGAGGAAGAATGTGGTAACTGTACTGGTGTTATTGTATTATAGTTATATATCACGTATAATTGAAACTGTATCCTTCACAAAATGCTTCTTTTAGCACAAATATAATAAGTTTTTGAGGATATATAATTATGATATTTTCGTTCAGTAGCATAAAATTCGGTTATTAATTTTCCTTCAAACAAGATTAATTACTATGTACTTTTTACAAAACACATGTTTTTATTTCATAAAGTGATAACATAATTTAGATTATCATAAATAAAGTGAATTAGTTTTGGTTGTAAAATCTATATCATGAAATTCAAGACGTATTACTATTGACGAAAATGTTGAATTTTAAGTTTATAAGTCTTCCTCTTTTAGCATAGATGAAATCAATCAATATACCAATTTGAATAACTTACTGGTTGATCAATTATATCTTTGCTTGAATAGTACCAATAAAAGTCCATGATGGATTCCTGCAAGAGAATTGTATAAAAAATAATATCCATAACCACAAGTTAATAAGCAGAAAAAAAGGAAGTAAAAATAAAGTGAAATAAAAAAAATCAGAATTTTCATTTATGCTCTAAAATGAAATTATAAAAATAAGTTTCAAGTAGTAAAATAAGTTTCAATTAAAATCTATAACTAGAAATTTTTAAGTAAGTATATTAATACTAAATTAAGAACACACATAAAACTCTATAGTTATATTAAACTTTAATTTAAGTATCTAACTATGAGGCAATCAATTCAAAAACATCTAAATTTGTTGTGAAATGATTCTTAACCTGTAATCGAAGCAGGTAATCTACAGTACTGATGACCACATTGACAGTTGTTGTGTTACCAGCTTGAGTTCTCAAATAATTTTGGAAATCTGTTAATGAAAACAAACGATTAATGTACAATAAACGAAACATTATGACAATAATTTTTCAGGTATGTCTTTTCAAAAACTTATGAAATAAAAGAAAAAAATCCTTATTTTATAATTTTTCAGTTTCATAAAAATTCTAAAATAAAAGAGAATTTTAAAAATGTGTATATTTTTACACGTGTAATAACATAGTAATACATAAAAATGTGTTACAACATACTAATTTTAAGATATGTTTAAAAAATTGTTCATACTGTATTTTTGACGTATTGGAAGAACATTTGCTATTAATAAGAAGCGCTTAGTTAAGATCGTATCGTAGATCGTAAAGACATCACTATTGAAAGTCTAAAGCACTTGGAAATTATTCATGTTGTTTCTGCCATACTAATAGAACATCTGCTGGTAATTGTTGAGTCATAAGATGTCATGATATTATGGATGAGAAGCGAAATCTACTGAAAGTCTATATCACTTTTTAGAGATCTACCATTCTACATTTCTGCTTTACCAGAAGAACCTTTAATAATAGTTGATAATAAGACAAACTACACGGAACAGATGGAATGATCATACACATTAAATCAAAAACATATATTGAAGTTCATATTATTGGTTCTTATGTATTTCTCTCTCTCTGAGTAAAGAATCATTTCCTAGAATTTAAATAAGTGTTCTTTACCTAGATTGTGCCCTTCACAAAGTAGTTGCAGGAAACGGAAGAGTGCGCATGTGAAATCCTTGTCGTGCATGTTCTTCTCTCCAGCGGTTCCTTCCGATCCCACGCCAAGTCCTTCAGCCTTCTGAGTCCTCTCGAAAGCGTCCAAGTCCAAGACACTGCAGAAGAAAGTGATTTTCATTAATGGCACGTACATGATTCTGTAAGCATTTCGTTTTACAAATGTGTGAGTGTAAAAAAATTTCTAATCTTACGAATGTAATTTTTTGAGGTATTTGAAAACACAAGTTAGGAAAATTTTCATACTTCGAATAACTTTTTCGAGTGAAACATGAGTAAATATTTAAATAACCGTAGATATTTTCACGAGAGACAACTAATTAAACAAAATTGAATTTCACTATCATAATAAAAGTTTACAGAATAAAACTGTTTCGAGTTAACAATTAAATTTTCGTTCTGCGTCATTTTCATTTTAAAAGCAGTCAAATGAAAAGTGAATAACTATCACAAAACACATTGCCGGTAAATGTTGGAAACTTTTTGGGTAATAGAAATGCATAATGAAAATGCATAGGTTCGTTCAATAGCTTCACTTCTCAAGAAATAAGCGTATCGGAAAACATGTTCATCCAACTTTGTAAATGTAAACAAGCAAAATGTAAGGAAGTGTCATTTATTTTATGGTAACTGAGACTGTTGTTCTAGGACATGATATTTCTCTTCATATGTCAAAAGTGTATGGCGGATATTACATAAGTCACAACGAACTATAAAGCAGAGATCTCTTGGTAGGTTGTCGAAAAAAATCAAATTTTCGAATGGAACTGTTCCATAAGGCCAATCTGTTGAAGGATATGCAGCAAAGGTTTAGCTATGAAATGCTTGAACATCCTCCACATTGTTTTGCTCTATTTCTATGTTGCTTCTCCATTTTTGATGACCAGAAGAATGACATTTGTGGATGTCAATTTCATTTTGATGACATGTAATAATGATGACATGAAGTGGATATGAAAGCAATTTACTTTTTTTTATACAGGATAAGAGTTGTTCGTATGGTTTTCAAGTTGTATAAATTTATCAATGGATGTGATTATTAACTTTTCAATAAAACAAACTTTGTAATTTCAGAAAATTTTTTATTTTCCATTTATAATATTATATTATGAGTAAAAAATATAAAATACGGAGTAATTTTATATAATAATCATATATAATTGTATATGAAGTATTTTGGCACTCTGAATTATAGATATTTTAATCATCTTCTAAGTGTGTTTTTTCTGAAGCTACAGAAGATATCAAATTGTTCTCAAATTTCTCCAAATGCCTAGAGATATGTTTAGTGAAAAAGAAAGTCAGACAAGAGTAGATGAAAGAAGATTCTTCGGTACAATATCGAAAAGTTTTGTTGAACAAGCACGTTGAACATCATACTTAGAAACGAAGTTCTAAATTCAAATTCTGGTTCACAAATTCAAGTAAGAGATCCACAAACAATTCAACAATAATTATGATTAACCTGTATCTTTTTAAAAGGTGAAAAGGTTTCGTTGCAGCAAATATGAATCGAGTAAAATGTTTATATGATTTTGTGTTAGAATCACAAATATAACTTGTAATCATAATTGTTTATTCCAAAAATTAAATTAGTTCCCAGCAGGCAAAATAAATTCATCATCTTGATTTACAGTTGTAGAAATAGCCACTTAATTCTATTAAAATAATTAAAACAAACTTAAAGACATTGCAAAACTTGTTTTATCATTTATATTTAATTCAAGTTAATTGATTGTGCATTTAATAAATATTTGAAAATAATAAACAAAACATCATTTGTATCTTACATATCAAAAAATACATCTAACAGAGATTGTTGATTCCTTTCAGACGCTCAAATTACTGTAAGTAAATAAATGACTAATGCAGCACAATATTTTTTAAGTCCCAAAAAATACTCATATAATCCATTTATTGTTTGCGATGAATCCATTTGTAAGAATAAAGCAATTTAATTAAATAGATTATTGTTCATATGATCCAAATTTCTTTCATAATTTTTTAAACTTAACCATTGTTTTTAACCATTGCTTTTAAACTTAAAATTAATATTAAAAAAATGAAATTCAATTTTTAAAATTTTCCATTATTGCCATAATTATTCGTGCCTTTAAAAACTATAGAAAATTCACTCGAGGTAATCAGTTTCTGTAACAAAATAAGTACAGGAAACTTATAAATTGATACTTTGATATGATTTGTTATTTTCACTTAACTGTTAAAATCTTAGCTTCAAGATTTGAGATTTCCTTGTTTATTAAAATTACCTGCAAGAGTTCATTAATGCAGCCACAGACGTGAAAAACCCAACATCTTTCTTGTCCTTCAAATGCTTCAGCATACTCTGAAATGATTATGTATACATGAATCACAACTTAAATTTTTATAAATATCGCTACATTATATTTACTGAAAAACAGCTTACCTTTTGGATTTCTACATTACCACCTTTTAAGATAGATATACCTAATCTCAGTGTGTTCATAGTCATAGGACTTTGAACACCTAAAAATAGAAGTATAAAGTAAGTAATTGTAATAGAATAACAAAATATTTTTTGAAATGGAAAGTGCTGGAAAGAGACGAACCTTTGCAAGCAGAGATGTACAGCAGTGTCATCTCAGCCACACCTCGGTCTGCCAGTCTGGACTGTTGGAAAAGGAGCTTTTGCTTCTCCATTTCTTGCTCCTGAAATGATGCAGTTTAATTTAATACCGTTATATATATATTAAAATAAAACAAAGAAATCTTTAAAGTGTTCCAAGAAATATAAGATGAGGTAATGTATGTCATTTGTGTATAGGTCTTCCATATGCTTAAGGCATGAAGTACCTTAATCTGTTAGTACGATACAATTGAACCTAAAGGTAAATGCAATGCTTTCAAAGATTCAAATAGTTCTAAATAGGAGGAATTATACTGATTTCTTCTTGAAATTTTATATTTTGTTCCTATATATGTTCCTAATAACTCAGATAATGTGAATTTAGCTTTACATTGGGAGAATAATCTTGAATTTCTCTTGAAAACACGTATTTTGTTCAGATACATGTTCTTAACAACTCTAACATAAATTTAATTTTTTCAAGGGAAAATAATTCTATATTTCTTTTGAAATTTCGGATTAATGTATCAATCTTTGATTCTAGTTAAATTCCCCTGAATAATATTTCGTCCATTAAGATAATATATAACTTCTTTCATTATTATAACTTGTTAGATATTTTTCTCAATAAGCAACAAATCGAATCATTTTATTTGAGAGAAAAATATTTCAGAAACCATGGTAGGTAAAAAAAAAAACTCATAGGATTAAAAAGTACTTTAAATACATAATCAATAATTTATATTTGAAAATTTAGTTAATAAGGATTTATGTTTTAGTTTAGGATTTAAGTTAGGATAATTGATGAAAAGCATGTATCACATTGTTTTAATCAATTATCCTTAATTAAAATCAGCGTGTTTAAAAGAACAAGAAACAATCGATCTTAGTTTTTATTGCTATTTATCTCCAGTTCACAGTTTCGGTACTGTACTTATCCTTAAGAATCAGGTAAGTATTAAGAATCAGTATATTTCAGAAATATTAAGAATCAGATAAGTGTTGTCAGTGTATTGTTATACTGAAAACCAGTAAGATTTTATTAATTATCAAAGATATTTTCAATCATAATAAAGTAAATGCTCATTATTTATTACAAAATTAGAAAAAAAAAATGTGAGGCAAGAATTATTATCACTTACTTAGATTGCTTTAAATGATTTTAATTGTTTTCTAATAACTTTTAATATGCCCGATTAGTATAAAAGTACGATTAGTATAAATAAAAGTCATAGAAATAAGACATTTTTTAACATCGTTTTAAAAAACTAACTTTGAGAAAAATTTTGAAAAATTATTAATTCAATTCAAAAACTATTATTCAAAAACTATTAATTCAATTCAAAAACTATTAAATTTTCTTTCGATTAATACTTTAATTAAACATAAAAACAAAATCTCTGTAATTCTAAAAACAAAGCATGATCAAATCTTTTAGCAGTGATTTTTAGCATTTTCAATTTTTATTTTAAATGATAATATTATAAAATGACATTTTTAGCAACTTACGTGGATGGAGGGACCCTCTTCTTCTCCGTCCTCCTCCTCTTCCTCCTCATCGGCTCCTCCGCAGCTCTTGCTGAAAATGTCTGCGTAGTGCATGTACAGGTCGTCCTCACTCATTCCTCCACTGGAAGAAAAAATAAATCACGCATTCATTATTTAATGACATAAGTTATATTTTAGAGATCTACAATTTACATTATATTTATAGGTTATTAACCGAACCACATACATAAAATGTGGTTCGGTTCCGATTCGGAAATTCAGATTGTTATTTCATTTTGTTACTTTATGATCTATCTATATGGGACAAATTCAATGGTCTATCTCAAATGACATCCATAACTATTGAGCATGCTATACACAGAACACAATATGTTTCATTATTTTAATACAGAATATGGAATTATTTAATAGGGTTTCCGGTACTTCTTCCAATGCGAAGCAATTTCGAAAAGCGTTCTGAGAATCTCTTAAAAAATCATTCACACACACATTAAAAGTATTTTCAAGGAGCGAAATGTAAGATTTTATTGGATTAAATGTTTGTATTTCGCTTTGCATAAATGATTGTGAAATTTTGCTTTTATGTTTATGTTAAGTTAGTAATTTTCCTTTCAATTATAGAATATTTTGGGTGAATAAACATGATAAACCACTGTTTTTTAATACAAAGAAATGAAATAATGTATAATTTATGCAAGTAATAATTATAATCTGAAGAACCAATTATATATTTAAATTGGTTTTTTGATTTCATGAATTTCGCAGGAATTTAAACGGGAGGACTTAGACAAATTTGTCTAAATAAGTCATGTTTAAATCGTTGCAAAGATTAGAGAGTGAAATTAAAGATTGACTTTGAAACTGTTTACACCTCTGTGAATCCTGATAAAGATTCATAAGAAAATTCTCCATAGACTTGCGCTGATTTTATAAAGAAACAAACTTGTATAATAATTAATACATTTTCCTATAGTTTAAAGAGATCTATTAAAAAGAATAATACCATGATAAGAAATCTGAAAATATAAAAACTAAGTTTATACATGAAAAATATTTCTTTTGGAGACAAAGTATTTTACAGACGCCAAACACTCTAAACCACCATTTTAAAATGGATAGATACACATTTAACATCAGTAAATGTTGTGAAGTGATATTGGGTTCTCACGAGTTGAATGTACCGAATTTAATTTTAAAATGAGTTGCGGATCACATACAATAAGAAAATAAAGTGTCTCATAAATCATAGTTATTTGTGTAAATTAAATATAAAAATGTAAATGCGACGCATTCCTAAAACTGCATTGTTATTGAAAGAAATGTATCATGAAGATAAAAAATTTCAATCATGTAAGTTAAGTACTCATTAAATATATTTCACGTTTACATTAATTATATTATGCTTGATTCTTTCATTTTATGATTTTCTCGATATGGATATTGTGTGGAATAGTTCTACCTTTGTTCTGTAGTGGCGTTCCTGCAAAATGCCACTACCAGTTGGCTGAGTTGATCTGGTTTTTCTTCCACTTCTTCAGTTTCCTTTTTGGCCTCAGCTTCTTCGAAAGATTGCTGCCAAATAAAAAATCAAAATAAATATTGAAATTCAATGTACTCAACTCATACATGTTAACAAATCTATGTAATATTAATTTATTTTGCAAAATTAATAGTTGATAAGTTTATTATTGTAAAATTAATAGCATCAACAAGTAAAGCGTTGTACTTATATTATATGGAAAATAAATAAATAAAGTATACATTGCGGTTGCATTAAAGTAGCATTACCACTAATGCTACTTTTAACATTTCTTTTATGATATTAATTTCATAGTTTATTTGATAATTATGTTTAATTTATGAATCTAGCAACCGATTTCATGTTTAAAATTTTACGGTGGAAAAATTAGAATTCTATTTAAATAGAACTCTCTTTATGATATAAACAATATTAAATGTTAAATATTAAATTGATGTACAAGCTTTCTGATCGTATGAAACTATAACGTAAATAGTTCATTAATCTTTACATATTTATGAAAATAAAATATAGAAATATACAATATAAAACATTAACTGTAGTTAGAATTTTAAGTTAGAACAGTTGCAGTATAAAACAAAGAATCATTAAACAAAAGTTTTGAAAAAGTTAGACAAATAATAAATTAAACTAATTTCTACTACTTTCTCCTTTCTTATAAAGAAAAATTTAACTAAAGAACAATCTTTTAACAGCTTAAAGCTGTTGTATCTTATTTAAACATCCGAAATTTCTGGTATTTTGTGAGGACTTTTCATTCCTAGGTACTAGCCAGCCATGTGAGAATTTTCTAAGAGTCGTATTTTTGATCATATCATATCATATCATATCATATCATATCATATCATATCATATCATATCATATCATATCATATCATATCATATCATATACAAACATAAAAGATTAATGTATAACAGCAAATATTAAAATCTGAAAAATAGAGGGAAAAAATGTAATTTACATAAGCATGTATGAATAATTGGTTGAATAAAAACTGTGTCATTGCTTAAGAATTCTTAACTGCATCAGTAATTTATTCTATGTATAGAAAGATTCTAAAATATAAAAGAAAAAAAGCGCTGAAAGTTGCTAGTTTTTATACCGTCAGATTTTCGATGAGCTGCTCCTGTCCAAGGTTTTCTTCCTCGAGCCACATCTCCTTGTATATCTGGAGGAATATGTTGATGGCTCGGTGTCTCGGCAAGCTGTGCAGCGACGTCATGCGGAAGCAGGCAATCACAGCTCTTTTCCTTTGCATGGATACCACACTTCGTACCATACCTTTCATTTGGCCTTGAGGATGGTCGATCTGAATTGAAAAAAAAAATTTATTTATAGCTTAAGAAATTAATTTTTATACAAAAAATACCGTGTAAAAATAGTGATAAAAAAGTAAAAATACTTACAACAATTTGATGAGAGAGAAAAACGACGAAGAAAACAAAAAAAATCGAAAAGTTAAGGGTTCTGTTAATTAATGATCAATATATTTTTAAAGATAAAATTGATGAAAAATAGAATTTTAGTTCCCCAATCAGAGAGCCCTGAATAAGTATATCAGTCGTTGTTCTTTATCGTAGATAGGAATGAATTGAATTAAAAACATGGCTATCAAATTAAAGTCCATCAATAAATTGGCTACCAAAACCCAAGCTCATTTAAATCCAATAATTCTAAATCAGTTTAAAATGCTTATCCAAAAATTCAAGAAGATGGATAACAAAAGAAAATAGATTACACAATGGAAAACTGAATCACAAAACTAGTAGTATCAACTAAAATAAATATTACAATGGAAAAGTCCCCAAGAGACTTGAACAATATACAAAGAACTGTAAATATTATGTGAAAATCCGGGAATGGAATATTTGAGTCTTTTACTATGAAAAGTTTGTAAAAGCATTTCTTAAATTACAGTTTCTTTACAATTAAAAAATATCTATGACAGATTATTTATATGAATTTATAAAGCTTCATGACAAATCAAAAGTATTATATTATATATAAGTATACATATTTATTTCTGCAAAAGATAATGTTTGTACTTAACCTTTGGATTTAGGTCACGAATAATCCTCAGTCTTAATATGCAAAAGATTTATAACCAAATTTTTATTATTTATAACAATTATTCATTGTATAGGATTTGAATGCATGGCGTGTCCCAAAACTTCGAAAAACAGTACAAGTAAAATATGAATACCGAGACTATGGCCAAATTGAGTTCATCGTCTACAGCAGTGAATCTCAACCACTTTGCCGGGGCACTTTAGAGTGCCGTCCAATTCATAAAGTGTGTCGCCAAAATTAAGAAACGTATATAATAAAAACTAATGCTTTTTTTGCAAATTAAGTTTATTCATATCAAGAAAAGTACATTGTAAAAGAAAACTTGTTTTTAAAGTTAAGTACCCCATATTTTTACAGTTAAAAAATGTTTTTATCTTTGATGACTATTGTGACCTCTTTTTTAAAGTAAAATATTTACCTCTCGTGAAGAAATTTCAAATGTTATTATAATTAAAATTTTCTACGTCTTATTTCTGTGAATTCAGATTTTCAGTATTAAATAGTATACTATTAAATGTAGAGTTAACATATCATCATCTACATTTAACGAGACTGTTAAATGTAGAAGATGATATGAGAGTATCAGTGCCATTTTTACACTCAAATATAATAAATGAAATTATCAAAAAACATTTAACTCATATTTCTCATTGAAAGTATCCTTATTACTACATTGTAGTGAACCCTTATTAAATCTGTATACTGTTGCTTTTGTAAGACATATTATATTATTTTATTTTACATTCAAAATTATTTCGCAATGCACATTGCAAGTAAGTAAACAATTCCTTAATTTTTTCTTTGTGTGCCGCCAATTTTTAAAATGGTTGAAAGTGTGCCACGAGAAAAAAAATTGAAAATCACTGATCTAAAGATTATGTAGGTCTCCTCATGTTGCCATTTCACGAAAGCAATATTGGCTGCGAAACAGGATTCATGCATAATTCAGAAATTATGCATGAATCCTGTTTCCATGTTGTAGACTATATTACAAAGTTTGGGAACAATTTTATATTTATCAAGCACAACTAAATGCATCATCAGCAAGCTTGTTTGATTTTAATCCAATGTATTTTTGATTAAAAAGGTCAAATGTTTTTGTACGCATTAAAAAAAATCTTCTTTTACTTATGTGACAGATGTTATTCGTCACATCACCATTACCTCTGCATCATCTTCAATTATG
>JAPDSC010048577.1:0-16870 GCA_026290005.1 Latrodectus geometricus
ATAATTTTAAATGCTAATATATTAATTTTAGTTTAATCCTGTGGATGACTTTGGTGATTCTCATCTATTTTCCCACTAGAAGCTCTAAGTTCTTGACAATAGATGACTTCTGATATATAACTGCTTTAAATGCTAATATTAATTTTAGTGTAATCCTATGGATGCCTTTGATGATTGTTATGCATTTCAAAACTAGAAGTTTTATATTCTTGACAGTAAATATGGATTATAATTTTAGTTCTTACTCAGTGCTGTAAATATTATTATTTATTTTCTGCAATGCATAGAAGTAATGGAATTAGAATGCTTACAAATATTTTTTAATTTAATTAAATTTTCGAAATTAAATTTTGAAGCATTTATTTCTAAGTTTAATGACTTTTTTTAATCACGTATTTTCGTTTCAGACATTGTTAAACTATTCATATATGGATCATGCACGTTTCTTCCTTTTTTTCTTATTAATAATAATTGATAAATCTCAATACTTCCGAAGAAAGTGTTGAGATTTATTAATCAAATCATTCACAATAAACTATTTTTATAATCCTATTATCAATATAATGTTTAAGCGTTACATTTTCTGCATTTCAATCTAAGAAAACTGATTTTCTAACTGTATTCTTGGAGAAGATACTCTTCTAGTTTATATTACATGCACTTTGTTTACTTGGAAGTGTTGTAAATGAAATTTGATTTTGAATGGCAATATTTTCATTATAATAGAGCCTTTGTCTAATTAATCTATATAAACGTATTTTTGAAATGAAATATTTTGAATAATTCATCTAAATCTGTATATATACAGCACGTTATCATAAACTGCTGATAGATATTAAAAATATAAAAACATTGATATAGTGACTGTAGTATTCACAAATTTAAAGAATCAATAGTTCTGATAAATATGCAGCTACCTTTACTAATACTTAATACAAAGATATTGCATCGGAAAAAATAAAATATCTCATTAAAATAAAATAAAAACTATCAGATCTTGCATTTTTATGATATATATATTTATTAACAATGGTATTCGTCCACAAATTGTTAGATGTATTTTTATAGAGAGTAAAACAATCTGAAATAACAATTAAAAGACTATGTATTCTTTGCTTATTTCAGAACTCAATACAGATGCTATATATTTTTCTTTCTTAGATATAATGAGTATTAAAAATATTTATTTGTGTGTGAATTTTTGATTACAAAATTCGCAATCTTACATTTTCCATTATTTTTTTTTATTTTAGGAAATATATTTTAATATGTAATTTTATTTAGTTAATAAGCACGTTATAATAAATTCTTTATTGGAATGTTCCTGTAGAATAAAGACTGAGAGCAATGAAGTTATTCAAATTTTAATACTTGTAAAGGTCAACAAAACAAATATTTCTATTTATTTAAAATGTATCTGCAAATTTAGAAGATTTTTTTTAACGATACAATTTCAAAATTATGAAACTACTTTAAACATTAAAGTTCTTCTAATTCTTTTATGATAAAGTGAAACTATCATTGAGTAAATTATGCTTTAAGCTAACGGAACATTTGATTTTATAAATTACATATTAAATTGATTAGAATTTACGTACGACATTAGAATTAAATTCTTCATAAATATCTAAATAAATAGAATGATTCTAAAAAAATGTAAATTAACAGTCGACAATTTCTAAACTAATAAAAAAACATTCTTTATCGAAGAGGATTAAATTTATTCACTTCACTTCTGCATTTATTCCTTTATTAATGACATAAAGGATTCTTTAATTAGTTTTGATCAAATTCAGTGAATGAATATATACTTAAAAGGTAAAATAATTAAATCGCTGAGTTCATTTAACTTTTGATTACAAAAATAGTTTCTGCAATTAAAAGGAAAAAGGAAAGAAAAAAAGCATTCCGAAAGAATTCTGGTGCAATAATAATGAACTTAAATTTTATATTCCAGTCGCTTACTTATTATTCATTTATTCTGAAGCTCATTTCAATAAATAGAAGAAGAGAATAATTTTTCACAGAAACGAAAATATGAATGAGATCGAAGTCGCTTATTCTATTTATTTAATATAAAATATACAGTTAAGTAATATGACCGTAGAAAAAGTATGAAAGCTGCAATCGATCCTCTGTAAGTAAAACCACCTGGGTCCTCAGAAAACAACCAACCAACACAAGTATCCCAGGATCGAGATTTATTTTTAAATAGGATTTGGGTGTTTTGTTTCTATTTCACTTCTTTCAGAATGTTCTTTCACTTTTTTTTTTAACTTTATTTTACAGTTCGTATTGAAACCCTTTTTTTTTTTCTTTTGAAATTACGACGAGAATTCGCTTATTTGGAATTTCGCCAATAATGTATTGCATTCGATGGAATAATTTTAATTTTTTTGAATTGCTAAAACCTTAAAATCCTTTTTTTGTTGCTTCCATTTCTCCTTCAGAAGTAATGTTCAAAACAACATAAAAGAACGCAAAATTCTTATTTCGTAAGTTTATATGCGAACTTTTATGACGCTTCGAACATTTCTGAAGTACGATAGGAGTATAATTTGTTTTATTTTTCAAGGAATATTTCCATTCAAATTTTTCTAATTTCCTCCTCTCGTTGCTAGAGATTTAAATAGGAGATGTTGCTTCATTTCGCATTCAACAAAACTCATTTTATAGCCAAACTTTGCTTTTTTTTTTTTTTTTTTTTTTTTTCATTTTATAAATTTATGCACAGCAAAAATTTTTAGGAAAAATTTCTTGATTCATAAATATTTAGTCGCTTTAATTTAATAATTGAAACTATCTTACTTCGACTTTACAGTGTTAATCAGCATGTATACATAGTTATATTGTGAAACATGATTTTTCTAATTTTTTCAACATATTGACATATTTTTAAAGAAAACTTCGATTAAAGATGTAAAATCTAGGATTTTCCTTTTTGAGAAGAAATAAAATTAAGATAAATCAACCTTCATATGAAAATGTGAAGTACACTGTACGTAGCCAAAGAAGTGATTTATAAACTTATTTGGCATTCTCCTAAAAAGAGTTGCAACATTTCATCAGCTGCTGTTTACCATTAGCACATTTCTCAAAAATAGGAATTTGTTTTTAGAAATTAAAGCGAAATTTATAAACCTGGGGGTTTCACGAATCCCATGAATCATTTGAAAATAAAAAAATTTATTATTATAAAAAAATTATCAGTTTAATCGAGATTCAAATTTACTACCTTTCACTAATGACTAAAACGCCATAACCAGTATTGCTAAATTATTACTCTCAATGACCTTCATTGCTAAAATTTTTCTCTCCAAAATAATGAGCAATAATTGCCAAAAGAAAATAATCAATGAAAGTCCATTTCATGTGTTATTTTAAAAATAAATGCTCATTTCTATATTCTCACATCATGTCAATTATTATTCTAATCATCTAGGCGTCGTCTAATCTCCTATTTTGAAATGAATCTGCAGTCAGTCATTATATCGTATCATAATTTGTCTTACAAATTCTAAGCATTATATTTCGTGTTGGATCAACAACTAAGCTTCTGATTCTGAAAGAGAACCAAATAACTAAACTTCTTGTTTGATGAACGACCGAGTTTTTTCTTGGTCACAGATCATATAAATCAGCGGTTCTTAACCTATGGGTCGCGAAGCATATTTCTTGGCTCGCGCTGAGTCGAACCAAAAATGTTAGTAATATACCAAATAATAAGTAATACCAACACCTCCTAGAAGAGTTATTCCCTAAACTTAAATTATGGAGAAATGAGGTTGAAGTAAAGAAACTTGCTTCATTCCCGACTCTTAATTTACTTGTTGAAGACAATATTGATATCACGGATTTTGAAATACAGAAAATTATCATTAATCATTTAGAAAAACTAATAGCAGACTTTGATCGATATTTCCCTGCAGACTATGTTTTCAAATATAATTGGGTTCGAATGTCATTTAATTTTGATGTAAGTGATTTGCATGAGAAATTTGTTAATATTAATCAATTTCAAGAACAATTAATAGAAATACAAAATGATCAAGCAATTCGATACAATTTCTATAAAAACACTCAATCTTTATGTGCCTTCTGGTTAAAATTAAAAACCGAAAAGCCAATAATTGTTAAAGAAGCCCTAAAAGTATTATTGCCCTTTTTAACATATATGAGTGAGGCTGGTTTTTCGGCTCTGTGTGTAATCAAAAACAATTACCGGAACAAGTTAAATCCTGAAATAGATATAAGGTGCTCATTGACAAGCATTCAACCGAGGTTTGAAAATCTTTCAAAATGCATTCAAGCACAAGGTTCTCATTAAAACTGTATGATTTGCATTTAAAATTTAAAAGACTTAACATATGTATTGATATTTCTTTTTTTTTTTTTAGGAATAAGTTAAAATGTCAATTATTTTCAAAAAGTTATAAATATATTATAATTTGGTCAATAAAAATTATTAAAAACACTTGATTATTAATTAAATTTTCCTTGGATCGAAAAGTACTTTTGTTTATCTTTATTATTAAAAAAATAAATAAAAAATTTGTAAGCTAAAAAAATCATCATCGTAGGATTGAAGATTTTTTAAAAATACGCTCTAAAATAATGCAATGAAAAAATTTTGACTTTTTTTTGGGTCGCGACATGAACATATTTCTCAAATTTGGCTCGCGGCTTAAAAAGGTTAAGAACCACTGATATAAATAATACTTATCTTGTCATCTAATTTCTTGAATTTTTTTAATCTAAAAAATAATTTTAAAAAAAAAACATTTAAATCGTCCTTGCCCATTTAAAATAACCATAAAGCGAAAGTTATGATTTATTTATTAATCAATCAACAATTAAATATCAAATTAACATTAACAATAACATTATGATTAAACAATCAAATATTAATATTTAATGTGCTTTACATGCTACATAAAATAAATTTACTTAATGATAAATAAGTATTAAATAGCGGTATCAAGAGAGACAAATCTCCAATAATATATAAAATAACCAATCCCACTAAGATATTGGCCAACATTTTCTTTCCAACTGCTCAATGAAGAGCTCATCCCACTGACAAATTTACTGGTTTTTGATGGGTGGACAAAATTGTATATTAAACATTATTGGTGAAAACGATAATTTGTTTAACTCACAGACCAATTATAAGTGAAATAAAGTGACGTACACATGATCTCAACTATAACGAAAAAAACAACCACTTTATGGTTAATAACAATCGCCATTTATAAATCTATATCATTATTTGTTGTACAGACTGTAAATTTTGTATTTCGTTTCTGATTAATATTAAGCTTATCTTCTGAAACAGAAAAAAATTCCTAAAAAAACCAAGTAATTCGGCATTTTCGTGTCTGGTTGAAACAACTGAGCTTTTTCATCGAAGTATCATGTCAATAATACTTCAGGACATCTCGGATATCTAATCTGCTTTTTTTAGCCAGAAAAAATTTGCAATCATTCATCATTTCATGTCACATAAATTGTAAGAGTGATAGTTTATACCTCAATAACAGCGGAGCATTTTATTACTGTTACAGGTTAAATATTGTAAAGCAATTTTACAACAGTGCAAATATTAATTTTACCTCTTATTTATGTTATAAAAATGTATACTGATATATTATGGACTTCATTTTTACTTCAAAAATTTCATTTTCTCACTATTTAAATTATGAAAATTAATTTTCAATTTTCCTCTCATGGCTGTGGAATACTTTAAATTCGATAATATTTAAAGTTTTTCTCGAAGATATGCATTTAACAATTGAACTGAGAACGACTACATTAAAATGACTGAAATTTATACTAAGATGTTATTCACTAGCTAATTTAAAACTTACATTGTTTTCTATTTCGAAATATCAGTGACAATGCTTATAATTTAAAGTATAGTTAATGGTGATTCGAACTCATTTTAAAGTTGTATGCAGAGATGTGCACCATTCTGGAACTCTGCTCGCTTCAAGAATGAAAGAGTGTATTTTCTCTTTGCCTTAAGTCTCAAATTATGATATTTTTAAAAAACTTATGCAAGGTATTTTTTTATGCTCAATTTAACTGTAGAAAGACACACAAAAATTGGGATTCATTTACAATAATTATTTTTATTGTAATAACACATAATATTTTACGGGACTTTAAAGTCCCGTCGGGATTTATGTTTATTACATTACCATTATATCCATTAGTATGAAGAAGAGAAAAATATTTTAGGTAAATGAAAAGTAAAATGTTTTTATACAATTAATTATGGTATTGATAAAAACAGTTCTTTTTTTCATTAGCACAAAGAAATACTTTGCATAATGAGCACTGAGAATGTGGGCGTGACTCAATTTTTTTCAAAGCACAAAACTCACATCGTCCTCTATTTTTTACAAATACTGGCCAATGTGCACCTTTGTTTTGTTGTCTTATGTCATCAGAAAAATTTTGCTGTCTTGCGTTTTTTTGGGAGTGGTAATTCACTTATTTCACCAGCATCTGATTTAGGTCGTCCTCTTTTCTTCGAAGGCACTTTTGACATTGTTATTAGACCTTGTGTATATTCTAAAAGAGGTATTTTAGACTGTATGTCACAGTAGCAAATATACGAGTTAACCATTGCAATTTATATAATACCGAAAAAAAGACAATGCCACCACTTTTCGGCCTTTCTATCTCTATCATATAGTGATTTTAACATGTCACATTTATCCACGCCTCCCATATGACTGTTATAATCTCTTACTATTGTAGGAGCTGGTATATCCATAATTGAACCATCTTTTTGTTTTCTTTGAATTTTACAAATTTCAGTTCCATGGTAATTAGACAAGAAAAAAACACAGCTGTTATCTTTCCATTTGAAGTATGAAATTCCTTGGTCTGTTATGCGACAGTCAAAATCACCCCTTTTCAAATCTTTGTCTACTGCAAGAGACGGTAAACCTTTACGATTACTTCGTACAGTTCCACATGCATATATACCCACAGATTTTAGATATTCATACAATTCCACAGAGGAAAAAAAGTTATCCATCATTATGATATGATTTTTATTTACAAGAGATTTGGTTAATTTCTGAACTATACTCCCTCCTAGACCAAATCTTTTGAATTCTGAATCATCTTTTCCTTGATATACTTCAAATTCATACATGTAACATGACATATCTGAACGACACCATAATTTGTATCCTCTTTTTATTGGTTTTTTAGGAATGTACTGTTTGAGCGACGAGCGTCCTTTGAATAATATCATGCTTTTGTCTATACTTTGTGTTTGAGGAGGCATTCTCAGTAATTGAAAATTTTTATTTAGTTTATCAATAAGTGGTCTAATTTTATACAGAAATAGGTGTTATTTCTGATGATATTATTGATTTTGAATTATATTATTTTATTTAAATAAAATTATTTTATGATTAATATATTATAAATAAATTGATATTAAAAAAAAAACCTTTTTAGAAATATTATTGGTACAAACAAGTTTGTAACTTCGCAAAACATTTTTTAAATTTACGTGATAACTTAAAGATTAACTTTTAAAAAGTTTATTGAATGTAGAGATTTTACTTTATTTAAATCTAATTCTTTTGTGATTAATAATATTATAAATAAATTGATGTTAGAAATATTTTATTTTAATATTTAAAAATATTATTTAAAGAAACATTATTGATGCAAAGATAATTGTAATTCTACATTTTTCTTTAAAATGTATGAATGCAATATGAAAGATTAATTTATTAATTAAATTATAAATTTTCGTTTTTTTGTTTATTATTTTGGGCATTTTTGCCTCGAGACATATTTTTGCAGGATTCTCCACCAGAAATGACTGTTTCTTTGTCCAAGCTTCACACTCAGCTTTTTATTGAATAAAAATTAATTTATTCAGTGTTTTTATAATTCAGTGTTAAGCCCCATATTTTACAGTAAACGTTCACTTTATCCGTTTCATAACCATAAGTCATGGGTCCACCTGAAAAAGAATCAAAATTTAGTAAATTTTTCGTTGTTTCAGAACAAAATACTTTTACCAAACAACAGCAAAACAAATTACCAGAGACGAAGGTTGTGGTGATTTCTCCATCGAGCTAGTAGGTAAACTCTCCCAAGAAATTTCCTAGTGGATCATTTATTTCGTCACTAGCATACACAATAGAATCTGTGTCGTGGTATAATACAGCACGGCCAGGCTTATCCATTTCTGAATACAGCTTAAGTCGGACTTAAGCTGTCGTGAAAGCCACCAGAAATATATTAAATGAAGTATCTTGAGTCATAAAGCCTTTTTGTCTTTCCCAAGGAAAGGCTGCAATTTCCACTGACGCTAAATATACATCTTTGATCTATAACAATAATGCAATTACTATAAATAAAAGTATTACTGTTATAATAATGAGATTTTAACACGCCAAAACAAGAAGTAATGTACCTACCTTTTTCGTTGAATCCAGCAGCATCTTATTAAACATTGGAACTATATTTATAAATGTAATTTACGACTTATACAGATTCATCCTCAATCTGAAAAAAAGGGAAAATATTAATATAATCGCAAGTTTCCTTTCTTTATATTAAAAGTAAGTATTTTACAAACACATATTTTGTAAATAAAAAGAGATATATTACTGTTCCCAAAAACTATTCAGAGCTAATTTTGCGACCTGACGTCGCCCCGGTTTTTTTGCGATCTGCATCCAAATTAATCCCTTCTTTTTCCTTGTATTTCCTTATGTACTCGGCCTTACTTACTTCACTGATACCATCCACTGCTTTCTTGTTTGATTTTCAAAAATAAATCGATATAGGACTTGAATAGCATGTCGCTTGACCGTGGAAAATGATACACTTCATGTATCTGAAAAAGATACATAATTATCAACAATCATACATATTTCCTAATGGAAAATGTATTCGTAAGAATGTTTTTTGTATCTTTGTAACTATGTATCCTTTAAGTATGGCCATTTTTATTTCTTCTGTCATCCACGTTCCAGACAACAACTGTTCATCAGCCTTATGCTTACACATCGTTTGTTGTTAACTTTCTGCGAATGTCCTACACAGGAAACACAAGTTTGCCCTTACATCGGTAGGAAAGTTCTGGAAAAAACAATCCTCTGGGGGGTTGCATTTATTAAAACCAAAGTATTCTGTGGGATCATCAAATTTCTCTGTGATTATGGTAGGATGTCCAACGGGATATGTGCAATATTTGTTCACCTACAATTATAAAAACAAATTTCAATTTGAAATATCAAAAAATAAATTTAAATCAAAAGTTCAAATAAAATAAGCACAAACCCATGGACATAACGAAGTAAAATCAACGTATTATGCTTTACTCTCGTAAAACAATTTTATTGATTTCGTACGACCTCCAAAGAAAGTATGTCTAGGATCCATACGATCCACTAATGGATGATCTTTAATAAAATTCTCTAGGTTGGAATCCTCTTCTTGTTGTTTCTTAAAATCATGTTCCCATATTTCAACAACATGATATCCCAGTCCACGGAGTTTATTTGACGCTTAGTCAGCTTTGGCTTCTAATATAGTCATGGTCAAACCACGTGCAGGGTTTACTGCCTCTGCATCATAGCATGTAAGGCACTCACAAAGAAACATCCATATAAAGGTATAAGTTATTAATTAAAAGCGATTTATTCATAAAAGATCTATATAAAAGTAATGTTACTAAATATGCTTACGTGATACTTATAAATAGTGCACCATTTAATAAAAAATGACATCACACTGCGAAACAGTTTCGCAAAAAAATCAACCGATTCCGTACCCCCTCTGTAAAACAGCCTTGATAATGTGATAGGCCATTTCCTGTTTGTCTGACGTAATAATCTTTAACTGTTTTCGTACAACACGTATAAGGGATCAACATTTTCAAAATGTCTCTTGGTTTATTCACACCAACAAAATGAAGTCTATTAGAAGAGAAAGCTTTTTATATGAATTGCTGAAGGCGAAAATGTAAGCCTCCTATGAAAACGGTGCCTCTTTCGAAGGGTACCAAAATCTCCATTATGAAGTCTAATGTCCAACCTATATACACTACTGGCCATTAAAATTGCTACACCAGGAAGAAATGCAGATAACAAAATGATATTGATTGGACAAATATATTATACTAGAAATAACAAGTGCTTAGATTTTCAAAAAATTTGGCTGAATACATCCTGAGAAATCAGTACCCAGAACAACCAACTCTGGCAGTAAAAACAGCAGTTATACGCCAAGGCATTGAGTCAAACAGAGATTGGATTGCATGTACAGGTACAGATGCCTATGCAGCTTCAACACGTTGCCACAGTTCATCAACCGTAGTGACTGGTGTTTAGTGACGAGCCAGTCACTCGGGAACCATTGACCAGACGTTTTCTATTGGTGAAAGATCTGGAGAACACACTGGCCAGGGCAATAGCCGAACATGTTCCGTATCAAGGAAGGTCTGTACAATACCGGCAACATGCGGTCGGGCATTATCCTACTGAAACGTAGGGTTTCGCAGGGCTCAAATAAAGGGTAGAGCCACGGGTCGTAATACACCAGAAATGTAACGTGCACTGTTCAAAGCACCGTCAATGCAAACAAGAGGTGACCGAGACGTGTATCCAATGGCACCCCATACCATCACGCCAAGTAATGGGCCAGTACGACGATGACGAATGCACGCTGCCAGTGTGCGTTCACCACGATGCCGCCAAACACGAATGCGACCATCATGATGTTCTACACAGAACGTGGATTCATCTGAATAGATGACGTCCCGCCATTTGTGCGCCCAGGTAAGTCGTTGATCACACCATTGAAGGCGCTGTTGTCTATGACGCAGTGTCAAGGGAAGCCGTAGCCATGGTTTCCGAGCTGAGAGTTCATGCTGCTGCAAACGTCGTCGAACTGTTCGTGCAGAAATTTGTTGCCTTCCAAACGACCCCGTTTCTTGGCTCACGGCTCGTGACGTGGTTGCACGATCCATTTAGGCCATGCGGATAATATGCCTGTCTTCTCAGCTGCTAGTGATAGGTGGCCGTTGAGATCCGGCAGGGCGTTCCGTATTACCGACCTGAACCCATCGATTCCATATTCTGCTAATTGGATCTCGACCGACGCGAGCAGCAATACTGCGATAAGATAAACCGCTATCCCGGTATGCTACAATTCGACCTTTATCAAAGTGAGAAACGTGCTGGTACGCATTTCTCCTTCTTACACGAGGCATCACAACAACTTTTTACCAGGCAACAACGTTCAAATGCAATTTGTGTATGAGGAACCGGCTGAACAATTTCCTCATTTAAACCCAATGTAGGTGTTGCTACTGGCGCCTGCTTTGTCTGAATGCGCTGAAAAGCTAATTATTTGCATATCACAGTACCTTCTTCCTTTCGTATAAATTTCACGTCTGTAGCATGTCACCTTCTTGGTGCAGCAATTTTAATGGCCAGTAGTGTAGTTTGAAAATGTTGACGGATGACGGGTAAATATATGGGTTTTAGAAAATGAGCATTGATAATCTCTCCATCGTTTCCTTCCACGATGATGATTTTTAAAAGAAAGGCTTTAACATCTTCCACAATTTGGGGCTCTACTAGATCACAATATACATACATGAGATGAAAAGAGACTTTCGGATCAACCACAAATTGACTTTGTCCAATTCCTTGATATTCTCCTGCCTCAAATAAATCCCATCAGTTCGGCCATGCCCTCGTTGAGAATAAATTTAGCAACGCCTTCTGTTTTAAATATGACTTTTTTGACATAGGATGGTAATGAAATCTTTTATTTTTTACACGAATCTATTCGAATGGCCTTCAAGTATTTATGCATGCTTTTCATGTATTTATGCATATTTTGTAATTATTTTCAAGTAATAAGTAAAAATATTAAATTTCTACAACGAAGTGAAAATAATGATAATTTATAAAGCAACATTCTACAAAACATTTGCTCAAAGTTGAACTTCGTCAACTTTGTAGATTGAATTAAAAATAAATTAAGTTAGGTCATTTTTCTAATAAAAAATTGCTTTACATTAAGTGTGCATATTGACACCAGCATTATATATTTATCAGACAAATAAGGGATTATATGAATAAAATTTAAATTGTATTGGAAAAGATATATTTAACATAAATAATTTATTTTGATTTGTTAGAATGTTATATATTCATATAACTCATCTTAAATAGAAATGTTTTCAGAATAACCTTATTTGAAGAGGTTAATGAATGCAACAACAAATTTTCTGTTTTAAGTTATACCATTTCAAGAGTTATCAAATATGAAGAATACATACCGCAAATTAATACACATGAAGTGTAAGATAAATCTATAATTTCAATTGCATCCTGAGAAGCTGTAGAAATCTAAAACGAATAAGCAAAAATTTTTAATTAATTTATCAGATTAAGTTTTATGCGCATTTTTTAATTTTTTGCTTACAATTTACTAAGCAGTAAATACTTTTTAAAAATACAAACAGTTATGAATACTTTACCACAACATTCTTGCTGCCCAACCTGTCTAGTGGTTAGCTACAGATGATGTGTGATACTGACTACAGATGGGTGGAACCTGGGTTCCAACCCCGGCTCGGGCATGGATGTACTTTCGCTCTCTCTCTTTCTTGTCTTTGTCCTTTCTTTGTGTGTGTGTGAATGGTTGCCTACCCTATAAACGGGTACCTATGGCATGTGTGTACTGAGGAAGTTGGACTCCACACCAAATATGGTTGTTGGAAAAGTGGAGCAGCGCACCTCATATTGCCAGCCTGGCTGGCACACGGCAACAACAACACCACAACATTCTTAAATATTTTTTTCAAATTTTCTCCAAAATAGGCAGATAAAGAACTAAAAATGTGGCAACTTCCCTTTCATTCAATTCCTGAAAGATTGGAAGAATGTATTTCACAGCTGGGGGTAGAAGTTTTTAGGAAAAATACAATACTTTTAATTTTGTTAGTTGATGCAAATTTTAACCTTTCATCTAAATCAACTGCTGTCAAGCGTGTTCCAAAATGCCTTGCTTTAAAAGTAAGTGGCAAGGTCGACTCAGTCTTTCATCCCTTTAGTGGTTCAATAAAACTGAGTTTCAAGCATGCTTGGGAACTTAACCCTGGGGTTTTCGCTAACCACCTAACCAGAACATAAGCTTCGCACCACAGTCTTTGGTCAAGAAAACATATATGCACCGTAGGTCATGGCCCCACGATGAGCGAGCTGTCGTGCAACAGAGTAAAAAAAGAATACAAAATATTAAGTGCACCATTCCTCAGCTGATAATTTGATATTCTCATAATGTCCCAAATTGTAAAACATTTAGAGAAATCAGGATAATTTTAAAGTTTTTAATATTTCTCAACCATATTAAAATTAAGTAAACCTGAAGCTGTTAAATTTGCATTCAGTATTACAAATAATCGAAATAATGAAGACATATCTTTTTACAGTAAAATATATTTTTCTTACTCTTTTTAAAATATTCCGTGTGAGAAAAG
This sequence comes from Latrodectus geometricus, assembly GCA_026290005.1. NCBI lineage: Eukaryota > Metazoa > Arthropoda > Arachnida > Araneae > Theridiidae > Latrodectus > Latrodectus geometricus. The sequence continues at coordinate 13,541 of JAPDSC010048577.1, forward strand.
CAATATATATTTTTGTTGTTGTTGTTGTCGTGTGCCAGCCAGGCTGGCCGTATGGGGTGCGCTGCTCCACTTTTCCAACTGAACCATATTTGGTGTGGAGTCCGACTTCCTCAGAACACACATACCATAAGTACCCGTTTATAGGGTAGGCAATCATTCACACACAAAGAAAGGACAAAGACAAGAAAGAGAGAGAGAGAGAGACAAAGTATGCCCGAGCCAGGATTCGAACCCAGGTCCCACCCATCTGTAGTCAGGTACGCTAACCACTAGACAGGTTGGGCAGCTATAACTTTGTTAAATCGGAATTATAAGACATTTCTATAAGTTAAATACACTAGAATAAAGGGTAAATGTAAGGCGATTTTCTAAAAACCAGAAATATAGCTAGTTTTATTTTAATCCATTTAATCACCTTTTGTTGTTTAAGCTTTTTTATCTATCTTATAACAAAAAATAATGCTATTGAAGCTAAGAAAAGTTTAATTGATGATAATACCTTCTTTTTTTCTTATAATGACATTCACATATACCAAACCAAGCATCATCTGTTTTATGAATAGTTTACGGCAGTAAGTAAAGGAAACTCATTCCTAAACTAGCCAAACAGAATAAGGTTACAAATAATTTACATACTAAATAATTACAAAAATAAACGTTTTTAATTTTATATAAAAAAAATATTAGGAGTGTATCATTTAAATTTTGCGAATAAATTCTTTTCATATATTAATTATGAATTATAAAGATGATTATATGTATATAATCATCTTTATACGATGATTATACGTATATACTTGATTACTTTGGTTTTTCATGGAAATGAAAATATTGACCACTATATTAGCTCACTGAAACTGCTTATATATAAGCATTAAGTGTAAAATCAAATTTTAAAAAAATTATCACCTGGAATTAATTCATGATATTTGGGGGTGTCCGAAATTCTCTACAACTAACTTTGAAGAACGATTTTTTTAGTGAGACGTTTAATTCCTAGAAAGATTTTATTTTCAGATATTTTTTTTTTAGAATTTCTTCATGTTATATCACACATGATGAATGAAAACAATGTCATGCCAATTCGTATGCCCAAATAATAATAATTTAAAAAAAAAAAAAAAAAAAAAAAAAAAAAAAAAAAAAAAAAAAAAAAACATCATATCTCAAATTTCAAGAGCTTTTTGGAAAACTATATCGCAAATCGGAAAAATTTTAAATTCTATCTTTTACTCAACATGTATCCTGTAATCTCGAAAATACTACGAAAATAAAATAAAGAGACATTGCGTGAATTTCTGAAACTTACAAAAGTCAAATACATTACAAGAAACAGAAAAAAGTCTTCCCATTTTATCGAAGTAAAAGAACAACACACAAGAAGAGATAAAAAGATATTTTAGTAACTTCTTTAAATGAAGATATCAATATAATATTACAACGAGATATGAATTAAATTATTCTCTTTAGTACCTATTGTTTTGAACAGTATACGCATGCTTAAAAATTTTGGACTAAATTTGTACAGTAAAAAAACGACCTTAAAACTTAACGGGGGAAAAAAACATTAAATATCTAAGAACTTAACCCCTTAAGGCATTTGCCCGTGTCTGACACGGGCGAATGTCATTGCCACATGCTTGTCTCACACGGGTACTTTTGTTATTTCTAATGCCCGTCTCAGACCCGTTTCAGTAAAACTAGATAGGCTAAATTATATGCCATCTATATTAATATTAAATTATAATTAAACTTTTAACATAGATGGCATATGGATAATTTTTGGAAGTTTTTTCGAAAAAAACTCGTGCTTTAAGGGGTTAAGAAGAAAGTTTTTAACTCTACAGTTTGGCATTAAGTTCAGAACTTTATGGAAATATTTTTCAGACTAATTTTAATTGATACTTATATATGAATTTTTCTTCCTTAAACTATTCAATGCGTTTAAAATAATAATTAATTACCCATCTGTATGAAAATAATAAAATAAAAGATAAATAGAAAAGGTCAATTTTTTTTATTTTCAAATCCTCTAACTTAAATGAAAGGTAAGAGTGACTTTTTCCCCACCCATTTCAAGATCATAAAACTGTGCACTGTGGCAACTTAGGCCCTCTCTTGACTAATTAATTTCGTAGTGTAACGATCATGAAGCATTCTAATATTAGATTGGGGAAAAAGAAATCCATTATTTTTATGTAACTTCTTTTGGATTCACTTTGTAAAAAGGTTTAAAACAGCTTTCATGTAGATTTTTAGGTGCGCGTTACGACTGCTGACATGCGGTTGACTTCGATCATTTTTGATATTTTATAGACATTTTCGACGATGCTGTATCCACATGCGAGGCGCATCTCTAACATCAAAAATACCCGAACGGAATCGACAAAACAAAAATTGTACGTAACTGGTTGTTACAGTATTATATAGGACGATAAACAACTTTCACAATTTTAGACACCTGGCTATCTTTTTCACCGTTACAAGAGAAAAATGAAAATGTATCGAATTTTCTGTTTGTTGTCTTCCATTTTTAAAACCTTGTACTGGTAACTGAATTAATCAAACAAAAAACCGCAAGAGGATATTTTAGTGCCAAATGTCAGCTTTCCAACGAGCATAAATCTGAAATTGTTTCATATATACCTCACGAGATAGCGATCACTACAGACGTCTACCGAAAAAATAATGGATTACTTTTTCTTCAACCTAATATTTTCATTATTTTTGATGTCAGTTATTTTGCACAATAATTCAAAGATAATAAAATAAGTCACTAAATTTTTCATTCATTAAAAATGCATTTTAGCACTAGTTCATTTAAGACGGATTTTCATATCATGGTTTCAGAATCTGTGGAATACAGGAGCCCATAAATAAGTTCATGGTAAGAAAAACACTATTGATCGAGATCTAAACTATTGCTGAAAGTTTTCGATTGGCTGATCTATCAGATATTAAAAATTTTATTTTAAAAATAATGGAGGAATTGAAAAGAAATTATACAGAGCATGAAAATATCCAAAAAAGGATGGGTTCTATAATTTTATAGTAACCACCATTCATCAAACTAAATTCGAAGTAAATAAAATATAAGCTACTCATTGTACTCAAATTTCAAAAAATCGATTTAAACATATACAATATGGCTTACAAATAAAGTAATTTAAGAACCATAAAATAAAAAGCAATAATTTAATTTTCACATTGGCGCTATTAAATAAAAAAACGAAGCTTCATGTTTTAATACACAGGTTAAAATAATCTTAACACTTATGAATAAAAGTAACATTTATGAATGGCCTTCGTAAGCATTAAAATAAAACATTA
>JAPDSC010048577.1:31870-59424 GCA_026290005.1 Latrodectus geometricus
TCAAAGGTAATATAGGCTAATTATATAAATAATCTAAATCTAATATAATTTAAAAAATGATTTCATTTTAAAATAAAAGTTTTCCTTTTTTGTAAATATAAGCAAATAAAAATCCATTATTTAATCATTAAGATGTTATATCTTTAGTCAATGAGTCTCTATTGATTTGGCTTGGCACACTGTCTTTTAAAAATAATAATGTTGAATAATGGGCCCATTTCCACTTGTAGATCTCTGTTGCCCCAGATTCTGAAGTTTTTTTTTAAACTTTTTTTTGTGCTCCCGCACAAATGTGGATCTTAGGTTTTTCCACTTTTTTTTATGTCTTGGTCTGTAAATTATTATTTTCATTACGTGAATTATTATTTGTTAAGTATTACAAAGAAATTTATTATATATTAATGAACTGTTTTATTTATAATTTTTTCTTTTCAGATTTAGCTTGAAGAATCTGTAAACTTATTTTAAAATATCAAATCACACATTAACTTTCAAATAAAATTTCCCTACTGTTAAATATTGTTAGCATAATGCTAATAAGTGTTACAATACAAGTAGCTGTGACTAATATTGTAATTAATATAACTTGTTTAATATAGTATGTAATTATAAGTAAACTCTTAAATGTAAAATATTGAATTGACAGTACATAAAAATCTACACAACAATACGAATTATCAAAAACAACATTTCTGCATATAAATATGAATTTCTAAAGAATTTAAATACAAGAATAAAATATTTTAATAACATTAAATAAAGTATATTTAAGTTATGAATTAATCTAAATTGTTTTCCTTAAAAAAAAATTATGGACTATTTACCATTCATGCTCACATTTACTGTATGGTCGCTCTTAGCGCAATTTTACAAAGTTGGCGATAAATAATATTTTCAGGCAACCCAACCGATTTTGAACAATCAAAGATGAGGGTATCCGACCAATGAAAAATGGAATATTCTGTTTATTTTCCGACCTCGCTTGTGCTGATTGGTGAGATTTTTGGCAATTTTTTGAAAAAGTCACAAAGAGCGACCGTACAATAAATTTTTATCAAAAAGTATTATACTTATCTCTATATTAATTGATTAAATTGCGCTTTAAGTCCCCTACTTCGCCAACCCTGGAATTTGATGCGCTTTTTCGCACATGCTCATTAATTACTCTTTTGTTTTAGCCTTTTCATTGGTCGCTAATTAAGTTTCACATTAAAATAGCGGTAGAATTTTCTCCATGGCATCAGCAATTTTGAAAATGCGCCAAATAGGGGACCTAAAGCACATTTTCCCCGATTAATTATAATTTCCTCCTCTTCAGAAAATTTTATTAAGTTAATGGAAGACATTATTAAATATTGAAATACCACGAGGTTAAATTAAATGCTAGAACAAAAAGTAGCAAAAAACATGTAAAATGAAATTCACACTAACGCCGGATCCCAGCCAGATATATCAAACTTTCTTGAATATAAAAAGTGTAATTCGCCGACGTCAGTTTTCCGGCGAATTCGCCAATAGTTTGTGACTGGCCATATTGAATTATATATTCTTTTTCTACCGCAAAGTAAATAAACAAGAGTGAAATACTTGCATGTAATTGGTTCAATGAACATGTAACAATGCGCGTGTGTTCAAAGGCACAATGAAAAAGTAAATTGGATTTTTGTTATTTATAAAAAAAGGAGCAATTATTTCTTCCAGAATTTTTTGCATTTGTTTTTCACATAAAAATCGAGTATGTCTGTAAATTTCCCCCAAAGAAGTGGTACAAAACTCAATTTTTAAGCCCCTTACTGGTTTCACCCACGATCTAAAAGTTAAAGCCCCTATTACATTAGAGTTGCCGATATTTCATTTTGAGCAACTCCCGTAGACTTAACATTACGTGACGTCACAGTTCGATTTTGGGCAACTCGGACACGTCGTCCAATGATATTTCAGATATTTTTTACAGCTGCGCATTTGAAATTTGATCATTGCCAAGTTTTCGCCAAATTTTATGCCAAATGACAGTTATTGGCGTTATGAATTGCCGAAAATGAGCAATTTTTTTGTGCATGCAGCAGCAACTCGAGCAATTCGTATCGCCAATAGATGATCAACGAAACTGGTGTTGTCTTTTACTTTCGCCAAGCGGAAACAATAAGATGCCAAGAAATAACATGTTTTCATTATTGTTAATGAGTGCATGTGATAAATATATATACTTGAAAATGGCAAATATCTGTGTTGAATGGACAAAAGAAATGGAAATTGATTTTATTGAAATAAGAGTAAAGCCTCATATATGGGATAATTCAGATTCCCAATATAAATTTACTAAATTAAAACAAAAAACGTATGATGAAATAGCGCCCGAATTAAAGTTAAAATATCATTGTTATAAAGATGTGTTTACACGTGATAAGAATTTTCACCTTTGTTGTTTGAGTGATCTCTTAATTTTATTAAAACTATAAATAAATATTATTTCAAAATACCAGTTTTGTTTTAGGTCTTGATAATATTATTTATTTAAGTAAGGAATATTATTTATTTAGGTCTTGATAATATTACCGAATTTTCCTGTATATAATCCGCAGCGGCGTATAATCCGCGGCAATTTTTTTTCGGCGAATAGTCTAAAATATGTACTGCTGATAATATAGATATCACATAAAATAAAAAAATGCACAGTAGGATTAAAAATTTAATAAATTGTATAGAAAAAGAGCATTTATTATGAAAAATATCAGTCTAGATCCAGTTTATCGCAGAGTGTGATTAAATTGAGATGAAAGCACGAGATCGATCAAAAGCGATAATTTTGAGAAGAGAGTCTTGTAAAATTTATCGATATTTAGCTTCTAATAACTTTTAAAACGATGTTAGATATATTTAAATGAATATATATTTGCTTCGTTAATATTTAAATGAAAGAAATGGGTTATTTACAAATTGCGTATTTTATACATTTTTTTTTATACCGCGCGTGCTTTGTTTTTCACTTCACATTAACACATTTGACGTTATTGTTTTTATTTGCTTTCGCTAAAGCTTTTAATTTAAAATCTTGCTGTGTAAGTTAAAAATTTTCGCTTCCATATGACGATATACCAATTTGAATAATTTCAAAACGAAACATCTCGCGTCAAGACAAATTGCAAAATGACGTTAGCGAATTTACAAGCGTAAAAGCTTTAAGAGGAACCGAATTCGTTTTTGAACATAATTGCACAAAGCCGATAATAGTTTAAATAACTCAGGTGTGTCCTGGTACCACCTGTTATTTATTTTATGAAATATAAAGAGTATTTCTTTCAAAACTTTCTTGTAAGCTTTTCTGATGGAGAATGTTTTTTTTATCAAATAATCCGCGGCAGCGTATAATACGCACAACGAAATTCGGAACTTTTTTTAACACATAATCCGCGGATTATATACAGGAAAATACGGTATTTATTTAAGGAATCTTGATAATATTATTTATTTAAGGCCTTCATAATATTATTTATTTAGGAAATTAACTCAAAAGTTTTAAGAAATTTTTTAACCAGATATTTTCCTTTTCACGTCAACAAAGATTAGCTCTTGATCATTCTAAACGTGAAGTTTCAAACGCTAAAATTGAGTGAAACAATAGCAAGATGGCGTCATGTAAACAAATTTTGGCTACAAATTTAATTCCCAAATAAGAATTCATCATGAAATCTGGACACCTACAGAGTAAAATATGGCAACCTTAAAAATGTTAGCCAGAAAAGCGATCTGTTAATGAATCTAGTAAAACAGCTATTTACTTATAGCAAACCCAATAGAAATCTCGAACATTCATTGGACGATGAGCTCGAGTTGCCGAAAATCGAGCTGTGACGTCACGTAATGTTAAGTCTATGGGAGTTGCTCAAAATGAAATATCGGCAACTCTAATGTAATAGGGGCTTAAGTGGAAAAATTAAGTTAAATTTTGGTTACATTAATAACTTTGAAAACGTAAGATAAAAAAACACAATCAAGCAAAAATTACATAAACTAATATTTAAAATACGAATAAATATTTAAAAATTATACTAATTTTATACATACTTAAACAAATAAGTTTTGTTTTGCATTCTCATTACATTTTTTTATTTCAGTAAGATGAAAGACTGCTTTTAACAATTAAATTTAGCCACGCCTCTCTGAATGTTTATTACTTAGGTTTACTATACATAAGTCTCGGTAGTGATGACGCCAATAGTTCATCTTGGCGGAGCATTTTCAGCCACATATCTGCTTACGGAAGTATCCAGAATATATTAAAATAGTTTAGGTTCGGTGTGAAACAGGTACCCCTTGGTTTGAGAACAAAATTTAATTTCTGTTAAGCCTGGTATTTCATCTCAGTTTAGCTTTTGTGTAGCGGCAGTTGTGTCATCTCATATCTTGCAGTCTTTCTTGGCGCCAAAATAATCGCCATATTATCAAGGGTTGTTAACTTTAAGCAAATGTTTTTTTTTTTTTTTTTTTTTGCATATAATAATGGTTTAAGTTTTAATTTTCTTATGTATTAACAATATGATTTTAATTCCAAATAAGTCCATTTATATATCATTTAAGATAGTGTTTTATGAAGACTATCTTGATATGTCATTAAAATTGGAACTGAAAAAAAATATGAAGACTACCTAAAAAAAAACCTATGCGCTAACATAGGTTATAGAGGGTGCTACAATAAAGAATATTATGTAAATGTTATTTAAATCCACTAGTCTCGCCAATGAAAAGTTTAATCGCCCAGGTAATCGTCATAGTACTTAAGTACCTTTTAAATTAATAGAAATGCAAAAATCAAATAAGTAAACAAAACAAGTTTTGCAAGATAGTTATTTCGTGAAAAATGTTATAAATTTATTACAATAATATGAATGTTAAAAATTAAAAAAAGAAGAAAAATTAAAGATTCATGGTATACTATCATGATGCTTCGCCACAAATGTGAATGTTGAATATATATAGATATAAATTTATGATGACTTCTTTAAGTAAAAATACATTACATTCCTGTAACATTGAATTGATGTTAAATACAATAAAATTCATACAAGAGCAATCATACTACTACTTTTATAAAATTGAAATCATTCTTGGTAAAAATATATCTCAAGTTAATATTAAAGTTTAATATGTGCTATGTTACATAATTAGAAAATACTAACATTTAACAGTGATTTGCATGTAATTAAACAAAAGGGTTACCTTACGGGGGAAAAAATTCAGTGTCTAATGCAATATGTTTTAAGCTTAACTTACATTATTTTACTGTTAAACATAGATTTTAAAGTGAAATTTATTTATAGTTTATCAAGATATACTTATGTCATTTTATTGTAAATACACATTAGTTATTAAACACTATACTTTGCTAATAAACAAATTTTGAAGTGAAATTTATTAGAATATATCAAAAATAACTTATATAGTGTAAAAAAAAAATAAGTGTGAAATATTATTTCTGTGTCATTATATCTTAGAAACTAATTCATATTTCTATTATTTGAATTTCTGTATGATTATTGAAATAAACTGTTTTAGATTTTACAGTTAAATGGATACATTTAGGGAAATTAATTCAAATATCTGTAGTGCAGAAGACTTAAAATATAAAAAAGTATAAAAAAAAATTAAGTGTTTTGTAAATTATATTATAAATTTTCATTTCAAATATTAAAGTTTTATTTTAAGTTACTGAATATATTGTATTTTAACTATTTTCAGATAAATCTTTATATTATAAAAAATGTCTATTGAAACGTCATTTCAATGTGAAACCTGTTGTAGAAATTTTACTCACAAGGGAAACTTGAAAAAGCATCAGCTGGTTCACACTGGAGAAAGGAGGTTTCAATGTGAGTTTTGCAACAAATCTTTTAGTCGAAAACAAACTCTCAAAGTTCATATAAGGAGGTTTCATACAGATGAGAAACCTTTTCAGTGTGAAGTTTGTAATCGATCATTTACTATCAAGCTAGGACTCCAGAGGCATCAGCTGACCCACACTGGAGAAAAAACATTCAAATGTGAATTTTGCAATAAATATTTTAGTTTAAAGGGAAATCTTGTTGCGCATTGCAGGATTCATACTGGTGAAAAGCCATTTCAATGTGGAGTTTGCAGTCGAACTTTCAGTACCAACAAAGTTTTACAGAGACATCAAGTGACTCACACTGGAGAAAAAAGATTTCAGTGTGAAATTTGTAATCGAGCTTTTAGTTTGAAGCAAAACCTCATAGTTCATATGAGGGTTCATACAGGTGGAAAACCATTTTAGTGTGGTAATGAAAGCTTGATTGGTATGTTTATATATATATATTTTTACTTATATATATATCATATGAATGCAAGTTATATGTTGTATTTGTTTAACTCTTAAGCTCATAATTTTATATTTGGCTGACTAATAGAAAAATTGTTATTTTTTTATTACAGAATTAAAAAATATTCTCTGTACATATAATTTTGTGTTAAATTAAATATTTGAAATTGAACTTCATAATAAATAATACTAAAAAAGTTAAATATTATATTCTCTAACAAAATGATTTTCTGTGATTGAGATAATTCTATTATTTTTTATATTATTGTAACAAAAAATTATTCAATCTGAAATTTTGGAAACAAGATATTTTGTAATTAAGTACACCTGTAGTAACCAAATAATTGTATTAATATACATATCGATGATTTTTTTCAAATTTGTTATTTAGAATAAAATTTTACTTTCCTACTCCTGTTTATCTCTGCAAAATTTTTCTTAACTTCATCACAATTTACATATACCTATAAAGTACTCATTGACTTATTTACTTTTCATTTTATTTTCAAAAACCTTATCCCTAATGCATAATATATTCAAGAAACTAAAATATTAAATAGTGTTTATTTAAATATATTTATTTTAAGACTTTTCATATTTTTATATACACTGTATTGTACACAAAGTATAAATTCAAAGTACCACAACATCATGTCACGTGAATTCAACTAATATGTCAACTGCATGGAACTAAAGGTACGCTGTTTATATGTAAAAGCAATCAACAAATTCACTGAAACCATTGCATGGTAGTTTTCTTTGCTCCCCCTCAGATTTATCCAGATATCTTAAAATTCACAATGTGTATGAATGAGAGCTTACAAACATATTTGCCTGTCTAGATATAGATCAGTGATTCTGAACCACTGTGCTACCAAATTTTAAAAATATATAGAATTATGCTTTTTTATTAGTAATAAAATAATAAACATAGTGTTATTTTTGTTGTATATATTATTTTCATTCAAAATGTTTAATTATATTAATTAATAGAATGATGTTTTTAGGGTGGGTGCCACTGCCTAGTTAATTATATCCTGAGTTTTCTTAAAACTATTTTATTTACATTCTTGATTTAGAATCATAGGCCAGTTATAAATATCTACATGGTATAATTATATACTGTACATTTTTCAAGTGTTTTTATTCTTTTTATTAAGAAAACAATAAAAAAAAAATATCTTATGGAGCTAATACGAATAGAAATATTGATGTTTAGAGTTCATTTTATATGTTTTGCAATGTGTAATCTTGATAAATTAGTTACCAATTATTAGTTTTGTAGCATCATTTAATTATATCTGAATTATAAACCATATTTATTTTATTTTGACGTCAATGAAATGAAATATGACTCTAAAATACAGACATAAAACTTAATTTAGATTGCATTAAATTTTATTTATGAAGAATATTTATTCAGTATTTTTTATATAAATAGATTAAATGAAAATAATGTATATGAATTGTTTTATTTATATGCAGAAAATTAAATGAAAATAAAATGTTTTGATTTTATTGTAAAGAGAATTTAATTTTAAACAAAAAACTTTATTTATTCAGGATATTCCTAAACATAACAAATTTCATGGGAATAAAATATAATATACATTCCATAATTTAATTGAATATATATATATATATATATATATATATATATATATATATATATATATATATAAAGTGTATTTTATTTTCATAAGATGAAAATAAAATATGTTCACTATCATGTAAAAATACTGATTATAAATAAATTTTTAATACATTTTGTAATTTATTTGATTGTAGGCAAAAAAATGCTTAAATTTACTGTTTAAATTTCATATAGCTGCACCAAATAAGAGTAAATAAATTTTAAGTCAATATACCAATATTTCTGTTTGCAAAATAGTGTAAAAAAAACCATAACTTTCTCAAATTTTTCATTGAATAATCAAAGATAAAGTATGTATAACTCTCAAGTTGCATGGTATAAATATTTATTATTCACTAGTTAGTAATAATAAAAAAGTTATTTTTTATTCCTGCAAATTATGTTTGTAAATACTATTAATTTATAACATACTTAGTAAAATATAATTTTATAAAAGATAACTTCTCTACACAACTCCTTTTTTGCAATATATATTAACAATATATAAGATATATTACTTGCTAGTCACATTTGTAATTATATATTATTGCAAGTGCAACACAACCATCATTTTTATATATAAAATAAAAATAATAAAAAACCCTCAGCAAAAATAATTTTGAATGAAGGTAATTAAATGTATCAATTTATTTGTGTTTACACTAAAATTTATTTGTTTACCTAATTGTGTTTACACTAATGTAAATTTAACATGATAAATTATAAATAAATTTCACAAAAATCTATGTTTATTAGCAAAGTAATATAAGTTCAGCTTAGAACATATTTCATTGGATATTCAATTCTTTTTTTCCCCAGTAAAATTAGCTTTTGTTTAATTGAATGCAAATCACTGTTAAGTGTTGATATTTTTTAATTATGCAACACAGAACATACTTAACATTATAATTTGATAAATATTTTTATTTCCAAGGGTGGTTTGATAGATCTCAATTTTATAATTGTAGATGCTCAAGTATGAATTTATTATATTTAGCATAAATTGAATGTAGCAGGAATCTAATGCAGTGTTGCTTAAAAAAATATATATTATATAAATACATACTTATGAATGTTTCTGTAACACTCACATTTGTTGTGAAGCAGCATGATAACATGTCATTTGTTGTTTAATTTTTCTTATTTTTATGATTAAACAGTTATTCTATTATAGTAAATTTATAGCACATCTGAAGAAATAACTATCATGCAAAATTTGTTTAGCTTAGTTAGTTGATAATTGCATTTATATTAATTTAAACTATGCAATTTTCAAAGAAATGGAATAATTTTCAATTTTTTATAGCGGATCTCAAATGGGTTGTTTATGAACAGTTATATCTTTCACCAAAGTATTTATTCAATGGATAATAACTTGGATTGAATAATTCAAGTACTATTCTTCTGTCTTAATTCAAGTAATGAATATTCAAGTGTCTATGAAACCAAATGCTCATAATTACCAAAATATTTCCGCCATTGGCTTATAATATTTTTTAAATAAAACAACTCCATTAATGAATATTACGTCAATGGCTATATTTCAATATTGAGAGTTGGGCATTTAAAAAAAATGAAAACAATTTTTTGTCAATAGCATTATTTGCCTTCCATAAATAAAATTTCCCCCAAAATATTGACATGTTTTTTTTAAAAACAATTAAAAGAGAGAAAAGATTACTTATATATAATTTGGGTTTTGCAAAGTTATATAATTAATTTGCTTATTGATAATAATTATGCACTTTTTAGCAGTTAATTTTAAAATTCTTTTCACTCTACTATTCTACTAGAAAAGAAAATAGTAGAAATATACTATCCTTATATATAATAAACATAAATTACATGAGAAAAGTAGCATGTTTATGTTTTACTACTCATACTTAAAAAATATGTATTTGTTACTTAATGTTAAATATTATGCTACTAATTATATATATTGTTATTAAAGAACACATTATTGTGGACATTTAAACTTACAAATATACAGACTTATCAAGACTTACTAAATAGATTTTTTTAATGCTACAAAGTTTTTTCCCAGCAAATCTCATTACTCTCAAACTACAAACAATTCAAATTTATCTCTCAGAACATCATTTCTTATCAATACAATAGAATGAAACAAAATATTACTTGACATAAAAAGAATGTATAAATAAAACTGGAAAAAATTTTGTAAACAAATATAAAACTTATCATATAAATATATATATATAATAGTAAGTAATATAATAATTACTCTAAAAAAGTTTAAACAAAATAACTTTCTTAAAATATATTCACATGTAAATCTTATTTAAAATATTAGAGCATATAATTTTTGTTTGATTATTTTTTCCCCTTACGTTTTCAAAGATATTTAATGTAACCAAAACTTACATGAATTTTACCATCTTTTAGCTTTTTTCATACACAAAACTGAAAGATTCATGTAAATTATTCTCATAAATGAATATTACTCATGTACAAAATGTTAATCTTTTATGAATAACATTTTGCACACTGAACAGTTTTTCTTTCTCCAATTCACTAAGATTACATTCTTTGCTAGAGATTATGGATATATTAGTAAACACATCTCTGAATATTATAAAGTTAAATTCCATCTTTATTCTGCTGTTAAATAATTAAAATTAATCCAGCATGATTTATTAGTAAAAACATTTATATTAAATTTTAGATCTTCTTATCAAAAAGATAGTAACATTAATCTAAACCATCACAATGTTAATGTAAGTAAAAATAGAGTAGTATTTTTTTTTTTCTAGTTTATAGACTAAATCTAAGTAGGCTGAATTAAATTTTTTAGTGCAAATCCATGAAAAGAGAAATCTCATGTTGAAATTTCTCAGAAATCTTAGAAATCTAAATTTTCAAAATTTTTATTATTGTCTATATTATACACAATTATTAAAATGCATATTGAAATATATACTGACCACCAAAAAATAACTCCTTTAACTTCAAATGTTAATTGCATGCATTTTTAATATACTAACTTTATCATTAAAATAATTAAGCCATACATGTTTTCAAAAAAATTCTTTCAAAAAATTCTTACTATTAATTTTTAAAAATTAAACAAATTTTAATAATTTTTCTTGTATTGAAAATGTAATTTGTCAATTATTTTACTTCAATTTGTTATTAGTTAGTATAAGATTATTTTGAAACTGTTTTTCTGGTATTAATCCCTCCCTCTATATTAGAAGAAAATACAGAAATAAATTTTATTAAAATAAAAACCCTAAAAAAATTTCATCAATCAACTCATTTGATTATAAAAAGTCTACAGTTTAAGAGATAGGATTGTATATTATAAGCTACTTCTCATAAATAAAAATAAATTTCAATTTAAATCAATTTAGATTATCAAAATTAATGTCCAGAATTTTTAATTTCTGTATGAATTAAAAATCATCAGTATAATGCTTCTTTTACTGGGTTAATTCTTTTTATTCTTTGTTCAAAATTTTTTTATAAAATATTTTTTAAGCTTTCTACATGGATTTAATCTCAAATCTTTGTACATAGGTTATCATAGCAATGTTAATCCAATGGGTCATTCTGTCAAATATGTTAGCATTTTCTAAACTAAATTATTAGAAAATACTAGTATATTCTACAATAATTAGTTTACAATTAAATAAGAGACATCTTTTCATAGAGAAAATATAAATGAAATTCAAATTAAATGTTTTCACTTTAATTTACCCATACATTATTTTGCTGGTAAATAGATTTTAAAATGAAATTTCTCTTACAGATTTATCATGAATCACATTATTTAAAATATTGAATAAAATATAAAATTTTGTATTATAATATCTCAAAAAATTATATACCTGATTCCTATTATTAAAATTCCTGTAAGCAATTTTTTAAATTATTGATTTTTTTTAAATTATTGAGTTACAATTAGGTTACACGTGATACACCAGTTAGTAAAGTTAATTCTTACAAATATTTACATTGATGAAGAAACTTTTCTAGAGACAAACCAAATTTCAATTTCTAAAATGAAAATTAAAAATGTTACGAGTAAATAACTTATTGAAAGCTATTTGATGCAAGAGTTAGACAATGAGACTTTTCAATCATTAATAAATTACCGTTATTAATTCTTAGTATAATCATTCCAGTTTATATATGACATGTATATAGGCATATAAATTATTTTTAGATAAAGAGTACAAAAACCCCATAGTAAAATCACTTAAAAATAAAAGTTTAAATTCTCAATATATTATTGACATCTACATTATATGCAACAATAAGGATGCATGTTTAATAACTCTCATTAGAGCAAAAAAGATATATTAATATAGATAATAGACTCTACATGCAGAGCGGATAGTATAACAGATATCAATGCTAATGAGCTCTATACTAGGGGGATTATTTCATAATATTCTAAAATTTCATAAATTAAGTCACTTTCTAATAAAGAGTTATTTACAATACCATAAAATTTCTAAGAAAACAATATATTTTAAGCCAGTAAAGATGAGGTTTAAATTTTTTTAAAAAAAGCAAGCAAGTTCAAAAGCAAAAGAATACATTTGAGTAAAAGAAAGTGCTGGAAGATTTTATAAGAAAATCTAAACTTATGTATTATGTCGGCCATTTCCTCGAAAAAATTTCGATTTTTTTTATGTAGCCCTGATAAAAACTGAATATCAGATGTTAAATTTTAATCATTTTTTCAAAATGTGAGAAAAAAAAAGGAGGTAATTTGTATCTTTAGTGAAACAAATAGAATAGAACAATATTATTTTTTTTCAATTCATATTCTACTTTTTAAATTGGCATGGTTACATAATTGGCATTTTTGCAAGGCTGAGAAATATAAAGATCAGCAAACAGAATTGATCAGCCAATATTATCACTAAGTTGTATACATGGTGCTAAATCACTATATTTTGCAAACAATTATAAGGTATTGGTCGACTGCAAAATACATAAGTACCAAAATTACCAACCAATATGTTATTCACTACACCTTCTCTAATCAATACATCATTAACCCTTGATTTGATCAATAAGGAATCTTGTTATGCTGTTATTGAATCAAACAAGATTTCTATTATTCTTTTGGTATTATATTTGGCAGCGAATCAGAGCATATTTGCTTACGAAAGTGTCTCCACTTGTTTTGCATATTGTAAAAATCATTTTAAAGTTACCATTGTCAGAAAGGTTTAAATACATTATATCCCTGAGTTCAGTATAGAAAAGGGTACCTATTGATTGGCAAAAAATTTCATTTCTGGAAACCTTGGAATTTTTAGTGCTTTAACTAAGGTAGTTTTAAGGTTGCCATTTTGTTGCTTACTTTTTGGCCTCTATCTTGGCATAAAAAAATTGCCGCAAAAATCAAGGGCTACTGGTTTGTAATTTTTACCACATTATCTTACACTTTTTTATATCTTCTATTATTGCAGTTCTGATTATGTAATTATTAAATTATAGATGAACAGAATAAATCTATAATTAAAAGCATAGTGTCATTGCATTAAAAAATTATAAGCTAAATCAGAACTAAATTAAGAAAAAAAATTATGTATTCATACTTATAATACAATTTAAACAAAGAAAATCCCCAAGAATATTTATTTCTCTCATAATATAAATAAGCAAAATAACTCACCCTTTTAAAAAATGATAGTTTGACAGATTTCTATGAATAATTGAATTCAAGAAATACAATGTCAAAAATCCCGCAGTCTTTCACCCACGTTAATAAAAAGAACAGATCACGGGTACAGTTAAAAAAAAATACTCATAGCAGGTATTTTGAGGTAAGTATTTAAGTATTAAGTAGTAAGTATTTAAGTAGTAAGTAACAACCTAGTATTTTTAATTTTTTCTAAATACCCGGTAAATCCAGTTACAAAGTTAGTGCATTTCTGGGTATCCTAAAACAGCTGAAGATACACTGTATTCGAAAGGATGATCTTGTTTCAGCTACAGAAGTAACAAAAGTTAGCGCGGATACCTTGAATCGAGTGTGTACAATGTAACCGACTGGAAACACCTATTTGAAAGTAATTAATGTACTGGGTTGTCCGGAAAGTTCGTGCCGATTTTCTGTTGATAGAGCGAGAGAACTGACTGAATATATCATAATTATTGAAAACAAATGACATGTGTACATAATCTAAAAGAGATAGCTTCAGCCATATTTGGAAAAAAGTTTGGTTGCGATTCGTAATTTTTATCAGTTTTTTACGGCTAAGAATATGGTGGCCAATAAAGAGCATTATAGGCATTTAATTTCATTTTCAGAAAGAGTAAAAATCACACACAAGCGGCAAATAAGATATGGTCTGTTTATGGCGAGGAGCTGGATGTAGTATTTCCCTTAATGAGAAAAATTTCGACTGTTTTTGATTTAGATCAAAACATATTTAGACAAATTTTTTGCCGAAAAATCTGAGAGATTCTGGAAAGATGGAATTCTAAAGCTACACGAAAGATGGAGAAAGCTTGTGGAGCAGAATGGTATCTATATGATTGAATAAATATATATTAATATTTAAATGAACTGCGTTTTAATTGTCTTAAAAAATCGGCATAAACTTTCCAGATAGCAATGCACTTGACTGAAAGTTGTTTCTGATGCAGAAGGATCAATGACAGTTACGTGTATAACAGGAAGTAACAATTCATCGATATATCGGTACAGAAGGATAAATTTGCCCAATAGAACAAAAAAGAGTGATTGTTTTGTTTCGCCGCAAAAGTGACGCCAACGAAAAAGTGACTTCAGAAAAAGTCAAAGAATAGGTGTTCCGAGAGAAATTTATTCTATTCAATCAGAAAAATTCAAGTAAGAAATAGCTGTCAGGGCGTCGGTGACAAAGCAACTTATTTACATATTTCTTTTTCTTTTTTTTTTTTTTTTTCCATCTTGAAATTAATGTTTACGATTAATTTTATCAATTTTTTATGATGAAGATTAATTCATGATAAAACTTTATAGGGGTGGTTAAATTAATCTTTGAAAATTTATAACCTTTATATTCAAGTTTAAGAAAGTTATTAATTTTATGAAACTATGTAGATCGAATATGTCAGTGAAACTCAGGAATTATTTTGAAAAATAAAAAGTATGCTCTACTTTAGAAAATCTGTCATACCTTTTGCGAAATATTTTAGAAATCTACACTATTACAATTCCTCGATAAGAGTTGTTAACATACACTATTTGTACTTGATTGTTACAAAGTGTTACATCTGATTGAAATTTAAGAAATATTCCATCTTTCTCATCAACAGACTCCTGTAACTGTTTAGACTGCATAAAAGGAATCGAAAACTAGACGTCTTTTGTGCATAATAGAGTACGAGAAATTAGATTAGTGAGTAAACCGAAGGATTGGCATTATGTATTTATAGAATTTTCCCACGGATTTTCTTTCTAGAGCTTTTTAGAGACAGAATGGTGGCAATTCATCATATAAGCAGGTTCTCCTTGGCTCCACTGCCCATATGAATTACCCAGCTCTGAATTCTCCGTAATTCAGAAGAAAAGTTGAAAGGAAAACGAAAACAATTTGTATCATTTATGATGAATCTTCAAAATAAGGATAATTCCTTCCTCTGTAAGTTTTTGAGGTGTAATAAAACTAAGAATTACTGCCGGTTTATTTCGATTCTTTAATAATTGTCATATTTGAGAAATATTAGAAAATATCATATCCTTTATTTTGAAAAAATTCCTTCAGCTGAGTATGTAGTTATCAGAATGATTCAGATGGAAAGCTTCGTTAATGACCAAGATGAAAGGTTAAAAATTCTGGGAGCTTTCAATGATAAAAACGGAATCATTCGTTTAACTTTTATGTCTATCAGATAGTGAAGGTTTTAAAATATTTGTAATTTAACATTCCAAACATGAAGTTGTGAAGGGTATAGTAAAAGATTACAACGTAAAAAATTCTCATGTTGGGACTCAAATTCTGCTTGACATTTTAAGAAAATGATTATAGATTCTGAATGGCAGAAAGACTGTAAGAAATATCTTATCCAAATGTATAATCTGTAAAAGATTTTCTGCTAAAAAGTTTGATACTTTCGCTACATATCTTCCAGAAAATCGTATAAGCTAGGTTGCTGCATATCAGATGTATGGTGTTGACTTGGCAGGATTACTGTTTCCAAAAAGTCTAAATAAATTTGGGTAATAAATTTGGGTATGTCTATTCACATGCGCTGTCTATATTGCATATTAGGTTGGGGAAAAAGTTATCCATTATTTTTTCGGTAGACGTCTGTAGTGATCGCTATATCGTGAGGTATCTATCAAACAATTTCAAATTTATGCTCATTGGAAAGGTGACATTTGACACTAAAATATTCTCTTGCGGTTTTTTGTTGATTAATTCAGTTACGAGTACAAGGTTTTAAAAATAGAAGACAACAAACAGAAAATTCGATACATTTTAGTTTTTCTTTTATATTGGCGAAAATGCTAACCAGGTGGCTAAAATTGTGAAAGGTGTTTATCGTCCTATATATGACTGTAACAACCAGTTACGCACAATTTTGGTTTCGTTGATTCCGTTTGGGTATTTGGATGCTAAAGATGCACCTCGCATGGATACATCATCGTCGATAATGTCTATAAAATATCAAAAATTATGAAACTTGACAGCATGTCAGCAGTCGTAGCTTCTCACAAGACCTAAAAATCTGCATGAAAACTGTTTTAAGCCTTTTTACAAAGCGAATCTGAAAGAAGTTAAAAAAGTTCACGTAAAAATAATGGATTTCTTTTTCTCCAACCTAATACATTGAATTAGTGATTTCATTACCTACGCAATCATTTTTAATGGCTTTGCGCAGGTTCATAGCATGAAGAGAACAATACATCATTATTTATTGTGATTATACCTTAAAGCAGTGTTTCTCAACCTTTTTGTATTCACGGCCCAATTTTCAATTATAATTTTCATCGCTCCCCCCCTTCCCACCACATACTATAAAATATATACAATAATAATGTATTTTGAGTATTTTGGTCCTAAACCTACACTACAACCTTAATTTTAAATTTTACAAATTACCAAGAATACCGAAATTTATTGACATTTTGCAACACCGATCCTCAGCATTGAAAAAACAAGAATCCTATGCTTTTTTATTTCTCTTGCGTCCCGCCATGTCGGGCATTCTCATGGTTTCGCAAGAAGTTTCGATTTGTCTGGTCAGCAAAAAATTAAGCTAGGAGCGTGCGCAGATGTGAACAAATTTTTTCTCATAGGGAGAAGGAGAAAGTTCTATGACGCTAATTTCAATTCCAGACAATCTCATTCGAGTCGATCCTTCTATCGCTATTGAATCTTTTCTGAATGTGTATATTATATATATTTTCCTGTAATTGCAGTTCACCGTATTAAATATTCACGGCAACAGACTTATGCAGAATCATGGATAAATTTTAAAGCGGGCCTAAGCGAGCATTAGACGATAGACAAGCATCAACAAGTACACAGATGAGCGTATTTCCGAAAATAAAATCAAGAAAATATTCTCAAGAATACTTAAATTTTGGGTTCACTAGTACTGAAGTAAATGAAGAAGAAAGGCCCCTTTGTATCATTTGCTCAAAAATGTTGGCGGCAGACAGCATGAAACCTAATAAACTTAAACGACATTTGGAAACGCTTCATAGTGAGTACGTAAACAAACCCAGAGAATTCTTCGAATGAAAATTAAAATCATATGAAAAGCAAAAAGCATTGTTTAAAAAAACTTTGTCTGTCGATGAAATAGCTTTAATTGCCTCTTACAAAGTTTCATATAAAATAGCCAGATGTTAATAGCCTCACACCATTGGTGAAGAGATTATTTTGCCTGCCGCGATTGATATTGTAGAAATTATGTTTGGAGATAATTTTGCAAAACAAATGCAGTCTATACCTCTTTCAAATGATACTGTTGCCCGTCGAATTGCTGATATATCTGAAGATGTAGAGTGTCAGCTTTTGTCGAAGTTGAGTTACAAATTGTTTTCAATACAACTCGATGAGGCAACAGATAGTAATAAAGATGCTCATTTCATTGCCTATGTTAGATTTTGTGATGATTTGTCAGTAGTAGAAGAATTACTTTTCTGCAAACCATTAGAACTCAAAGCAACAGCAATCGCTTTATTTGCTATCTTAAATGATTTTATGAACGAGGCAAACATAGAATGGAAAAATTGCGTCGGAATATGCACGGATGGTGCTCGTTCTATGTCAGGAAGATTCCAAAGTTTTCAAGCACATGTGAAACAAAAATCACCACAGTGCGTCTGGACACTGTGATGATCCACAGAGAAGCTTTGGCTTCCAAAGAAATGAGTCCTGGTTTGAATATTGTGTTAGCTGCTGTTGTAACCGTAGTAAATTATTTAAAAATGGGGCCCCAGAAATCAAGAACCTTTTCCGCACTTTGTAAAGACATGGGTGCAGTACATTCAACGTTACTATTTTACTGCGAGGCAAGATGGTTATCACGAGGGAAATTTTTGCAACGTGTTTATGAATTAAGAGAAGAAATCGCCGTTTTCCTAGACGAGGAAAACAGACCGGAAGCTGAGAATTTTCGCCATAGTTTATTTGTGTTGAAATTGTGCTACATGGTCGACATATTCGAGAAATTACATAACTTGAATCTTCAACTGCAAGGAGCAAATACACATATATCGGATACAGGTGATAAAGTTAATGCTTTTTGTAGTAAATTGGAATTGTGGAGCAGACGTTTAAAGCAAAAAAACTTAACAATGTTTGCAAATTTGAATGATTGTATTAAAACTTACAAGGCTGAAGAACAACATGTAAAAGTTGTTTTTGTAACCATTGAAAATCATTTAGCAATGCTAGCAAAGAATTTTAAAAAGTACTTTCTTGCTGACGACAAACTGATATCAAGTTACAAGTGGGTGAGGGATCCATTTCAAAATATTCCAGAAGGACTCTCAATCGAAGAGGAAGAAACCTTCATAGACTTCACGGCAAGGGGTGAAACCAAAAGACAATTTAGTAATGAATCACTCTTTGAAATTTGGGCAGGAGTGGATGATGAGTTTTCTGCACTAAAAACAAGGGCATTTCGCATTCTACTACCATTTTCAACATCTTACCTTTGTGAAACTGGATTTTCTGCGGTGGCTTCTTTGAAGACAAAATATAGATCTCAGCTAAATATAGAAAAAGAACTGAGAGTGTCTATTTCTAATATTAAACCCTCCTTCGAAAACCTTTGCTCTGAAAGACAGGCCCAAGGAAGTCACTAATAATTATTAAATTTGTTTTTAATTTAGTAAGTTGTTTTAATTTAATAAGTAAATTATTAAATATGTCGAAATGTATTTTGTTTTGTATGTGTGTTTGTGTTTTCTTTCCTTTCAGTCACTTAATCAATTTTTTTAAATAACATTTTCTCTTCGATATGCTCGCGCCTCCCCATTAGTGTGCTCGCGCCCCCCTAAGGGGGCGCGCCCCACAGGTTGAGAATCACTGCCTTAAAGCACCAGATTGTGAGTGATTTAAGTTTGCTCAGTGTACCAGATTGGTGCACTAATTGTGATGGAAACCATTCTTCATCTTATTAAGTGGACATTCAACCGACTGACAGCCTCTTCCCGTACAGAGGCGATAATTTTTAACTTATGAATAAATGACGACAGTTATGTGATTGTAAATCCATAATCAATTCACGACCAATGAAATATATCACGGATAATAACGCAGAACTGATTCTATTAGCTCTTTCAATATTCTTGCAAGATATCAAAGTGAGTGGTGTTCCTGATTATGACAGAATTGATCAGCACTCTTAACCAACGTGCCAAATACAGACAAAATTTACAAAAAGCTTTAAGAAATAGATTTCGATCGAAATACTTCGGAGAATTGTTATGGATATCAGAACGTAAAAAGACTGCTAAAATAACTGTTGGTGATAACGTTTTGAGTGGTAGTGACAACACGAAACCTATAAATTGCCTACTTGTAAAAAAAATCGAGTTAACCACAGAGAAAGATGATATTTTGAGGCTTGTAAGATTGAAAACTGACGAGGTGAGCTGCTTCGAAAAATTCAACGCATCATTCCTTTTGAAGTATCAATAACAGTGTCAATTTTAATTGGAGAAAAATTGCTAAATGCTAAATTGGGTGAGAGCAACTAACAGTAAGTCAATCAGTTGACTATAATAGCGGATCCTCTGAGGAGAACTAGAAGTGACTATATCATCAAAATGTTAAGCTGAACTTGTAAACAGTTTAAGTACTTTTGTTATTGTAGTTATGATTACAGTTTGTTGTATATATTGAATTTTAAGATAAAAAGAATTAATTTAATTGGAGGATGTCAGATTGATCTTTTAAGTTGTGTTTGCGGTGTAAGGAAAGGCATTGAGTTATTGTTTTATTATTGCGTTACTTTTAATAATTGTTATTAAAAAGTAACGCATTCTGAGAGTGTGTGTGTATTTTAAAACGAAAAAAAAAAAAAAAACTTATCTGTGTTATTGTAACTCAAAGAGTTTTCACTGAATAATTCATTACACCATCGAGATTCATTATGTTTTCTGATCTCGAAAATTAATCTGGTCAACCGTCATATGCATATTTTTTGTAAATATGTCTTAATGTATGTCAAATATAAGTAATTTCGTTCCTTCATTTTATATAGAATATTACATTACTTAATATTTAACACTATAAAATTTAGATTTGTTGTAAAACTATTTTATATATTGATATTTAATGAATTTTTATGCAACTGTAAAAGTTGCCTTAATATAGAATGATCATATCTGTTTAAACATTATTAAAACAGTTTTAATTGCAAGTTTGTATTTTATCCATCAGTTGTTTAAAATTCTTGAAATTAAAAGAAGATATGTGAATTAATGTAATTTTTATTTTAAAAAAATTGGCTTATCAACTAGATAAAAATGTAAACAAACAACGTCTTTTATAAGAAAATTTTCTTAGTATCAACAAATAATGCAATGAGTGTTTCGTTAATGTTTAATAAAAGAAAAATAAAAGAAATTTTAAAAGTTCATGCTTTTTTTTTTTATTGCTCCATTTTTCTTGGCAAACGTTAAAAAAAATCTCTTTGTAATTGGTTAATCCTCCTACATTACAGTTTTTCCAAAATTATTTATAATTTAATTATAAATATTTATTTACATAATTGAAAAATTTTACTAAATTCAAACTGATAACTGAGCTCATTAAGTTGAAAAACAAAAATTATTTTCTTATCTAATTTCATTTTATTTAGCGTTGGTATCTTTGAAAATTACTTTCAGTAATTTGAAAATTTATTTTAAACAGATATAAATTCTGAAAACAAATAAAAATCGCAAAAGATTGAGTTTTTATATTGAATGAAAAACGTATATAAAAATCTGTAAGTTTGAAATTTTCACAAAAAATTGTTTATAAAAGAAATAACATATTTCTTTGCCTCATACTAGCAATTAAAGTACTATAAGAAAAAACTTAAAATTACAATTAATGAAATCTAGCACAAATAAAAAGAATTTTTTTTATTGTTCCTATTTTACGTGAAATATTAGTTCAAATGAATGTTATTTATCTATGATGATTTTAATTAACATTAATTATTTTAGTGAAAAAATATATATATTATTTATGAAATTATAGAGACATTGATAATTTTGTAATCCAATAGATAGCAGCACTAAACTAAATATAACAAGTACAAAATTTTGTTTTAGAGATGGCAAAATCCGTTATTTTTAAATAACTAGTTACTTACGTTACATTTTAAGAAAATAACGCGTTCTAAAAAGCGTTATTAAATTACGCTTTTAATAAAATGTTGTACGCCAGACATAATTCCCAGAAATCCCTTCAGACTGGCGTTCTTGGAAATTCCGAGAGGTGCGAAAAAGGAAGCTTTCTTGCGCTTGGGGGATAAAACTGGTTTTTAGAGGAAATGAGGTGTAGAATGAGAGAATTTTTTTTAATATGAGCATCGAAAATCACAGAATGAAAGAAATTTGAACCAATTTTTTTGATATATTTTAGTTTATTCTTTAAGAATTCGTAGCTTTATTCTACAAAAACAGCATTTAATTTTTATTTAATTATTTGTGCAAGTCATTTTTACTTATTTATTTTTTAAATTGCAACCGATTAAGTTAGGTTTATAAATTTTTTTACAGCCACAGTTAATTTTTCTCTTTTAAAAAACTTTAAACTAAGTGTCTAAAAATGAATTTTTAATTCGTTACATCATTTCCTTCCCAATAATCTGTACTGATTATTATTAAATTTCATATTATTATAATGTATAAAATATGCCCAAATTTCAATTCTTTTAATTCCCACATAACTTAGTTTCTCATAAGATGAACATACACACAGATGCCTTATGCGCATAAACCTCAATTTTTAGTACCTAGTATTAGAATTTATGAATTTGCTTTTTTGATAAATTATATTATTTCACTTTAAATTCATCTTTAAATATTTTTCTTAGTGGAAATTTCCAGTCTTGCGGTAAAAAATACAAGATTTATGTGGCATTAATAAAATGTGTGTGTGAGAGAGAGAATTTAAAATATACTTGCAATTAAACAATATAAATAAGAATGTGTGAAACTGTTTCGCTAAAATCGATAAACACATTACTAAAATAAATTGTTTAGATGCAATTTTACTATTATAGACAGAATGAATAAATTTACAATTTTTCAAACTATTTTCATACAAACTAAAAAATTTGTGTTATAAATACAGGATTTTATATGTTGATAGTCTTTTTAATTTGTGTTGTTTGGTACGCAATGTAATTGTACATAAGCTATAACTTATACAAAATTAAAGATGCAAGTATCTTTTGATATCATAAGAGCTTAATTAAATTGAACTCATAAACGTATGTTACATTTCTATTTTCCGTATTTTAAGCAGTATAAATGTAGTTATTACTTTTAATTTTTTATGATTTTTACATTACATTAATTAAAAAAGGCTCAGATATCGATGTTATCGGTCTTCCGGCTTGATGTTTTAACACCAGGTCTTTAAAAAATGACCTGGTGTTAAAACATCAAGTTTATCAAAATCACCAATAAGGGAAGAAAGAGGTCGACTGTTCGAAATTCCTTCTATTTGAATAATTAGTTTCCATTTTTTCATAAGTGAAATGAAAACTACCAATAACTCTTTTGAGATGGTGTTTAACAGATTTCACGCCAGCCTCCCAAAGTCCTCTAAAATGAGGCGATTTCGGAGGAATAAAATTCCAATTTATACCTTCAGAAGTAAAGTAATTAGCCAAATTCTCAACAGGAAAGTTAATTTGTAGAGCTACTTTAATTGAGAATTTTATTAAAAAAATTAGTGGCATTGGTTTCCGGTTTAAGCGGACAGCATCTTTGTGCACATCAGAGAAGCCAATTTGAAGGAAAGCTTGTTTCACATCCGATCAAAAGGCTATTTTATTAAGTCTAAACTCAAGGAGTACAGCCAAAAGATTTGGATTCAGATTGGGTCCTGGCCACAAACAGTCATTTAGAGACTGTTCATTGCTTTGATGACTTCCAGCATCGAATATAATTCTCTAGGAACTTGTCAAACTCCCTTTTTTCTACACAGCCATATGCGGTCAATAGTAAACAGGTCTGTTCATGTCCTTTTTGCCCATTTCAGGTTTAATTATTTCTATTATTCCCTGATCCAAATAATCACGAATAATTTCGCTATATCTATCATGTAATTCAGGTTCATGGACGAATCTTTTCCATAAATTCTTAAAATATTGTTTTTCTAAGGAATAATTATCTGCAAGTTTATGATACGATTTCCTAAAAGGAAGTTCTACAACATAACAACCATTTTTAAATTGAATAGTTTCATTAAAAATTTTCAAAGCTTTATCATTTTCATGTAAAATTAGGTCATCTTTGATTCCAAGTCCTTCTAAATCAAAAGAGTCTTAAATTCTCCTCAAGAGAATTTTCTTTGAATAAAAAACAATATCCTTGTGTTGAGAAATTTGCAATTCTTTCAGCTTACCACAAGCTATCCATTCTAATTTTGATTTTCTAAATGACAGTTCATTTATTTTGTAAATATTTTGTTTTAAAACCTAAAACAGTATGTCAGCACTAATTAAGGCATAAACTTCATATGCTTCACAAAATGATTTATCAGTTAAATTTAAAAATTGAGGAATTTCTATATGTGAAACATCTAATTTAGGAGGAGGTCCGGTAATATAATCAACAATTAAAAATTCTAACGGTTCATAAAAACTATCTTTATTCGAAATAAAAGTATTCAATTTCCAAGTAATATTTTGCCGCGATCCGCTTAAACCGGAAACTTGGTTTTTTATTTTTCTTTCTTTATTCCTAAGCAATCAGAAATATCTTTTTTCAATATACATATATTCAAGGCAGAATTCACAAAATAGATCATATTTTCATTCTTTTAAAATCGGCGCATTTAACATACACTTCAGCTGTTGCAAACAGAACATTTTTTTCTTTTTTCTTCTAAAATACTCAAAACTGAAGCATTAGTAGAGCGAGGTGGTGTCACGTGATCATCTGAATTATTACACTCTGAAGGATCAGGCAACGAATTCTTCAGTGTTGTCTTATCGACGCCTAATTTATTACACAATAATTTAGAATGTTTCAAATCACAGACACACTTATATTTTGAAAAAATTGGTATTTCGTATGATTTTTCTTCAGGCAGATTTCGCAAAGATAAATGAATTAATTTTATTCTTTCTTCTACGTTAAGGTTTAAGAATAACGTACAACGGAAAATAGGAAGTATACCTTCTTTACAAACAAATCATTTTTTTTTCTTCTCACTAGTAAGAAGAGATTAAGATTTAAAGGGTTGAAAATGTTTGTTGGCATTTAATTTAGTAATCACATTTCTATTAACAGATAACAAGACACATATTCCCGTTTCTCTAAGAATTTAATAAATTCTTCAAATGTGGCAACGTCTTTAGATTTATGTGACAACTCAAAATTCTTTCTTGCTTCTCTGTCTGATTTTTGAATTAGAATATTAATGAGAAGAACATCAGATAAATTATTTCTATCGTAATTTAACACTTTTAATGCACGTAAATTTTTTTCAATACAATCAATCATGATTCTAATATATTTAACGTTTTCGGTTTGAATTATTTCAACATTTAAAATTGCTTGACGATGCATATCAATAATTAAAGCTGGTTATCATATCTAGTTAATAAGGAATCGTTCAGAGAATCAAAACTATCAAAGCTAGTAACTAATTGCTTAGCATCATGTGTCACACACAAGATCTCAAATAATACAACTTTTGAGAGGAATTTAATTGATTGTTATTACTAATTAAATCATCACATATAGTTTTAATGAGCCGGCCAACCTGTCTAGTGGTTAGCGTAATTGACTACGGATGGGGAGGACCTGGGTTCGAATCCCGGCTCGGGCATGGATGTACTTTCTCTTTCTCTCTCTCTGTGTTTCTTGTCCTTTCCTCAGATGATGGATGAATGTGGCTCACCCTATAAACGGGTTGGTGGTGGTGTGGCATGGGCGATGCTACTCGTAACCCGTGACTTGGTTCACAGGTGACCACCGGGTAGCAGTTTCCGGCCTTGTTGCGGCAAATGGGCTAATGTACTTACTTGCTCAAGGATGCCCGCCATTAGAAATAAAAAAAAAGTTTTAAATGAGCTGAACTTTTCATATTTACCAGAAAATTCTGTCATTTTAACTCTGGTGTTTTAAAGTTGAGTTGACACGTCAGGTGCAGTTGACACGCATGCGTCAACTGGTGGCTTCTATTGCTACTTATTTTGGCAAGAATCACACTTCACAGAAGTCTATAAATTTAATCATTTGATACTTAGGCAACATCTTATCTACGAAATAAATTTTGTTGTGATATCTTTTGTCTTTCTTGTGTATTTTTGTGGAATTTTGGTGTTTTGCAATTTGGGTGACTAGCAGTGTATTTCTTTAAATTTGAAAATTTTACGAACTAAGTAAAATAAATTCTTTGTTGTAGACGTGAATTTTAAATTTTATTCTAGACAAAGAGATTTGCATTGCTGCATGAGAAATCAGGAAATTTTTAGGTTAGTTGAAATGATTTTACCACCATTTATGAATTTTTAAGCAAAATAAGTTAAATTCATAAAATATATTCCTAAGTAATATTAATTTGCTGCTAAGTTCCCCTTTTTTATAGTTAAATAGTTTGTCATACATTTGCAATTTAGTTTTATTTTTTATTTTTTATTTTATATATTTGCGTTTGAGAAACTGAAAAGTACTTAATATAAAAATGAAAGAGTTTTTCATTATTTTAATATAAAATAAAATTTTGCTCAGAAATATTAGTTTGGGGAAAAAGTAATCCATTATTTTATCGGTAGACATCTGTAGTGATCGATATCTCGCGAGGTATCTATCAAAAAATTTTAGATTTATGTTCGTTGGAAAGGTGACATTTGACACTAAAATATTCTTTCTTATTTATATTGACACTAAAGTATTCTGCAGAATTTTCTTTGATTAATTCAGTTATGAGTACAAAATTTTAAAAATGGAAGACAAAAAACAGAAAATTAGATACATTTTAGGTTTTCTTTTATAATGGCGAAAATGCTATCCAGGTGGCTAAAATTGTGAAAGGTGTTTATCGACCTATATAAGACTGTTACAACCAGTTACGTACAATTTTGGTTTCGTCGATTCTGTTTGGGTATTTTTGATGTTAAAGATACACCTCACATGGATACAGCATCGTCAAGAATGTCTATAAAATATCAAAAATTATTGAAGTTGACCATCTGTTAGCAACCGTAGCTTCGTGCAAGACGTAAAATTGTACATGAAAACTGTTTTAAAGCTTTTTATAAAGCGAATCTGAAAGAAGTTACATAAAGTTTATGTAAAAATAATGGATTTCTTTTTCCCCAAACTAATATAATAAATTCTTAAATCTTTCTTTGTTTTATAAATGAGATTGCAATTGATTTTCAACATTCTAATTTCAAAAGAGTATCTTTTAAAGGGAATTAAAACTTTTCTGTTTTAAATATTTTAAATACCAAATGAATTTCACTTATATTGCTGTAAAACAATTTATATTTTAATAGTTTATTGTATTAAACTCTGAAACACGCTACAGTTTTAAGGAATGGAGTAAATGTCTTGTGTAATTAATATTTATTTCCAAATGTTATTCTTACGCAGCATAGAATAAAATTTATGTTTAACATTAACAAGAAATATGATAAATGTTCTTAAATAAAATGATATTCACAGAAAAATAGAGAATGTTTGAAACTTCATAATTCAATTTTTTTTTGTGAGATTATTTTACGTTACATATTTAAAAAAGTAGTATTTCTTAGAATTAGCATATCAAAAAATTGTTTGATTTATACTTAGTACGATGATTAATATTTATGATATATTTTAATTTCATTATGTTTCTTTATAAATGTTTTTAATTCGCGCTAACAGTGTTTATATATATATATATATATATATATATATATATATATATATAT
>JAPDSC010048577.1:59524-80310 GCA_026290005.1 Latrodectus geometricus
TATATATATATATATATATATATATATATATAAACTTCTACGAATGCCACATACTGACGGCATTGACAAGAAATAATGTTCTCTAAGATAAGTTTGAATGGATTGGAGTCAATATAATGAGATGTAATTAATATTTAATGTATTTGGTCCACAAATTTAATTCAAAGACATTTTATTTCCTTACCACCTATATTTAATTTTGGTAGTCAGCAAAAATATATTGAGATAATGCTATTTAACATTAATTTTCAAATATACTGCACACTTTTCGATGCGAGTAATAAAATGTAATTAATTTTTACTCAGAATTTATATTCTTAATCAGATGTAAAAATATTGTTGCAATAATAATTTTGAAGTTAGTTGAAATGAAGAAAATCATTATCAATCAGTACTTAAATTATGCAACCTTACAAACTCTAGCTTAAAAAATGTGATACCTCTTTTCATTATTTTAAAAGTATATGGTGATTTTTGATAAAATAAATTTATTTATAGAAATCAAATAAAACATTTGTGGTTCTAAAAAAAATTAAATTATTTATTTTCTATTAAATGTAAAGTAAGTATTAATATTGAAGTATTATAACTAATGCCTTATTCATTAATAAATCGTTTTATTTAAAAAAATGAGTTTAGCCAACAAAAGTATTTTTTTAAGTTCTTGATTTCATAGCTATTTGAATATTATGGATAGTTGTCTGCGTTTCTTGTTCCAATAGCAATAAATATTATATCATTTTTCCATTTTTACAAGGGGAATATTTATTAATGCTGGTGAGACTTTTTTATATATGAATGTATTTATAAAGTGCAAACATGATAAAAATTATTTTTTTCATCTTTTCCTTTATATAACAAGACAATATTATCTGAATAGGAAATTTTAAAAAATTTAGATTTTAAAATGAGAATTTATTTTATAAGGAAATATTTTTAATTAATTGCAAAAATCTCTCTGTATCATAGATTTTCTTTCACAATTAAGTTGCTTAGAAAACCTTGATACCAAAATTGTTTTGTCATAAATATTTAAATAATAATTACATGTAAAGGAAGTAATATTATAAAAATAATATAAGCATATAAATAAATAGTATGAAATTGGTAAACGAAAGAAACTTTGTTGTCAATTGAAATTATCGTCCTATGGTTCGAACACTACAGGAATCTTAAAATAAATAAACAGTAACTCATAAAGTAGTGGATGAATTAAACTGTAGAATTTAAATAATCAAAAAGGAATTAAATAGATTTAAGTAAGTTGAAATGCCCTTATAAATAGTTTATAAATTGAATTAACAATAAATTCAAAAGTTTATAAACTGAAATGTTCCGTAAAGCTTGAACACTGAAAAACGTTTTGTTTCAGCTAATGAAAATGCAAACGAAATTTCTGACTAATAATTAACAGAAATTAGTGATTCATGCTTACATTAGGTTACAAAACACCCAAAATCATACGCGGGTATCATCTGTAGTGATAAAAATCTACATACAATAGCCTGGACAAAAAAAATCACATGACTATGACGACAAACAATAACATTTAACCAATGACGTCACCAAAAGCCATATTTAAATCATTGCTACTGTTTTGTAATTAAGTTCAATGATAGATTCAGTCGTATACCTCAATCGGGATATCCTCGAGGGGAGAAAGAAACACTTCTATAAAGTATATTCTTTGGCATGAAATTTATCTATGAGAAGAACGTAACATTCCAATTATTTTCCAACAAAATTTAAATTACATGCGTTTGGTCATTTGTTAGATAGGTAACAGCAGGTAGTTTTGGAGCTCTTTGCTTAAAATGCTTATAGCTCACTCTAAGAAGTAACTCAAGAACAAACGCTTAATTGATATTATAGAGATGGATTAGTTTTTGCTATTAATTAAATTCGTGGTTAATTATGAATTCAACAACATTAAATTTAACATTCAATAGACTGTGTTAGAAAGTGAAAGGCCACTGTATCTGGCCTCTAAGCGGCGCCGTTTGTCATTTCTTGTTTTTCTGTTTCTTTGTAGTGAAGTAGTAGAAGAAAAAAAAGATTCAATAAGACAAATACAAAAGCATAACTTTATTAAAGTTATGCTTTTGTATTTGTCTTATTGAATCCTTTTTCTTATTGAATCTTATTTTAGAAAATATTATTATTATTATATCAAAATAAGTTCAGCATCTCGTTAATGCAAAACCCATGAATTAGAATTTTGAAAGTATTTTGTTAAAAATATTTAGTTTCGATTCCGAAATGCAATATAATTTGGTACCCTCGGCGGGATGGAGTATTTTGGTGTGATTTTGATTGAACTCTGAACATCGAAGTTCAAGATGAATCTTGAGGCTTTAAAGACGAAGAGAAAAGGACTGAGAGCAGCATTCTCGTTTACTCTAAATTAAATTAAAATAGAATTATTGAAAGAAGTAAGCAATGTAAAAACGCTTTCGATTTTGAAATGTCAACTTAATGCTAAATTCCAAAGATTTGAGGTTTGTCAGGCTGCTGTTTCTGAGAAAATTATGCAGTCTGAAAATGAATTATTAAGTGATGATTTTAGTAAATCTGAAAACTACAAAGATCGACATATTGAAGTTTCATGGCATATTGATTTGAAGTTACAAGACCTTTCCCTTCCATGTGAATAGGAGTCGAGGAAATTCAAATTACCGAAAATTGAATTAAAAAAATTCAATGGAGAAGCAAAAGAATACCTCACATTTTAGAGTCACTTTCAAAAAATACATAATGATCAAAGCATTGCCGATGAACACAAAATGCAATATTTATTGCTATTTAAGGAACCAGGCTCCAAAGCTGAACGCTTAGTTCTTAGTTACCCTGCTACTGCAGGTAACTATTCGGAAGCAGAACAGTTAAAAGAACGTTTTAGGCGAGAAAATTTACTCCTGCAGATTTATGTTCGTGATTTATTATCGATGGTTTAATAAAGAATGCCTCTACAGGAAGAGCGAGAACTGATTTACCTTCTCTTTATGATGAACTATAATGTAAACTACGCGCTTTGGAAGAGCTTGGGAGAACGCAAGAAAAATATGGAGATTTTCTGACCCCTTTAGTGGAAAGTTGCATGCCCGAAGATATATTGGTTGCATGGAAAAGAAGCCGAAATCATAATACTACAAAGTCAAGAGCCCGAGAATTTTTAAAGGATTTTTTTCATCAGGAGATGAAGAGTGAAGAAATGGTACTACTAGCACATTCTGGATTTGCCCCTCTTTAAACTCACCACCGGAAAAAGGAATTTGAACAAGTAAAACCAGCTGACCATCTTACAGCGTCATCACTCTTAAGTCTGGATGATACAGGTAAAAAAGTTTGTAATTGTATTTTTTGCGATGAATCGCATTCTAGTGAGAAATACTTTACTGCTAAAAAAAATGACATTAGCTGATAAAAAACAACTGTTATTAAAAAAATTGCATTTTTTTCCTGTTTAAAAAGACTGGACACATTTAAATAAATTTTGTTGTTTAAAAAGTCAGTTGCATTGTAAAAACAACCATTATGATATTATGTGTAATAAGCAAGTTAAAATTAATGAACAGAAAATATTCTATAGGACAGTTCTCTTTCTAACAAGGGCAGAAGCGAAACTGTATTTTTGCAGACCCTATGATTAGGTGTCAAGGTCACCAGAAAGCTGTTCGCACAGTAATAGACACTGAGAGTCAGAGTACTTACTTAAGCGAAAGGTTGATGACCCAGTTTGAGACTTAGGAACGAAACGATGATCCAAGCACTTTTTGGAGGGAATGCAACTAAACCAAAACAACATCGAGTTTTTTCTATTGAAGTCGGTAATTTGAAAGGAACATTTATTTGTCCGTTCGAAGCTCTTTCTGAAAAACAGATTTGTGGATTTATTCCTACGATTGAGAATAAGAAGATTTTAAATGAATTATCAGAAAATAAAATAGATTTTACCGATTCTTTTTGAAAGGAAACAGAAATCAATCTTTTAATTGGTGCAGATGTTATAGGAAAATTATTAACTGAAAATTCTTTCGAATTAAAATCTGGTTTAATAGTCATTGAAACGAAACTCGGCTGGACTGTATTTGGAAAATATAATTCAAGTGAGGAAAATAATATTTTAAAAACATTGTTTCACAATGCATTCGATGAAGATACCTACAAATAAATTATGGGAACTTGAACTTCTAGGAATTTCTTTCTGATCTTACCCTAGTTGACAACGAAAAAGTGATTTTAATTTAGATGATTTCAATTATAAAATGAAAATTCTTCCTGATGGAAGATATGAAGTAGAACTCTCATGGAAAAATTATAACATGAATTCGCCGGATAATAAAGAATTAGTTTGGAAAAGACACAGACGAATTATTAATAGATTATGGTGAAGTGAATTTTTTGCTGATTATCACAGGATTGGGAAAAATTAAAAATTACTGAACGCGTGTCAGATTTTGAGATGGATAATGAATGTCATTATATATGTCTCATAGATCTGTAATTAAATTAGAAAGCCAAACTACGAAAATCTGCCGGGTATTTGATGCTTCTGCCTCTGAGAAAGGGAAGCCTTCTTTGAATGAATATTTGCACAAAGGAATTAATCTCTTATAGAATTAATACCTAATATTCTTGATAGATTTATAATGTATCCCATTGGCATCATTGCGGATACTGAGAATGATTTTTTAATGTTGTCTATAGCACCCAAAGAAAGAGATTTTCTTAGATTTTTTTCCCCATCTAATGAAGGACAGCTAGTTTATAGACATTGTAGGGCCGCTTTTGGAGTTTCATCAAGCCCTTTCCTTCTTTCTGCATTTATTAGAAAACTGTAAATCTGAATATAATTATGTAACTCAAAATCTAAAGCGTTCCTTTTATATTGACAATTGTGTGTTGGGTGTATTTAATAGATCTGAACAAGAGCAATTTATAAAATATGCTTAGTTAATTTTGATGAATGGATGTTTTAATTTACGTAATTTTGTAAATAATGTGGCTGGATTTAATGTAGATAAGCGTTCAGGAGATACTTCTGTTTTAGGAGTAATTTGGATGATGATACATTGAAATATTGCATAGATTTAAATACTTTAACTTGTGATACTAAAATTACAAAAATAATTATTTTAAATAATTATACAAAGAATTTTCGATCCTATTGGATTATTAACACCGGCTACATTGCTTCCAAAAATGTTATTGCAAAATTTAGGGAAAATGAAAATTTCTTGTGATGATGAATTGTCTCAAAGTGATGTAAGTGAATTTTTAAAATGGTTTAAAAACTTATCTATTTTAAAAGATGTATCTTTGTCTCGATTTATGGCTATTAATTCAACATCAGAATTACATGTTTTTGTAATTCAGATGTTGAATTGCAAGGGGTGTGCGTCTTTGTTCGATTCTGAAGTTAAGGTAAGTCTCGTACGAGCAAAATTTAGAGTAGTACCCTTGAAATCTGTAAGTATTTCTCGGTTACAATTAAGGGCTTGTTGCATAGGTTCTAGACTGCTAATTCTATTACTAATGCTCTTGATTTACCAGATATAAAAATAACCTTTTGATCTGATTCTACTATAGCTCTATGATGGATAAAAGAGCAAGGAAATTGGTCTGTTTTTGTTCAAAACTGTGTTACAGAGATTCGTGAATTGACAAAAGGACAGTTATGGAAACATATTCCAAGAAATATAAATATTGCTGACTTATTATCTCGGGGTTGTTCTGCGAAACTAATGATTCTTTCTAAATGGTGGGGAGGCCCTTTGAGGCTGCGAAAAAATTCTGAGAATTTGTGTGTTGGAGAAAGTCTGTGCCAAACTGTACAAATAGATTCGGAAAGAAAAAAGTTAAAGTAATGAATATTGATCTATCAAAAGACGCACTTCCTTGACTTTTAGATGATGTACCAGATTATAATAAAATGATTAGGATATTTGCATGGTTATTGAAGTTCGTAAATAACTGTAAAATTGGCCGGAATAAATGCGAAAATAGTGAATTTTCACCATCAGAAACAGAGAATTCTGAGGAAAAAATAAATTTGTTTTGTTCAAAAATATTATTTATCTAATGAAAAATCTTCAAATTTTATCGAAACTGTTATAGACGATAAGGGTATTTTAAGAGTTAGGACAAGTATAGTTTACGGAGATGATGCTTAATCTTACTTGTATCCGATATTATTACCAGAGAAATGCAAATTTACTAAACTGCTGATCAGAAATGTTCATGTAAATAATAGCCATACGGGTATTCAAATGACGCAATGCCTATTAAGGGAAAACTATTGGATTATTAGAGCTAGAAAAGCGATAAAAAATGTTTTATATAATTGTGTTGTTTGTAAAAGTTACAAAACGAAAGCTATGTCAAGCGAACCAACACCTTTGCCACCAGACAGGGTAAATGATTGCACACCATTTGAAATTGTTGGTATTGATTTAGCCGGACCTCTAATTTTGAAAAAAGGATGGAAAAGTTTGGATAGCACTGTTTACTTGTGCCGTATATCCTGCTATTCACTTCGAACTTGTTAGTTCCCTCTCGTCTGATGCATTTTCCCTAACACTTAGACAGTTCATCACTAGACGCGGCCGGCACCGAATAATTTATTGTGATAATGGAACGAATTTTCGTGGCGCCTTCAATGAACTCTCAAAATTAAATTGGAGTGAAATAATATATGAAACAAACTCTTATAGAATACTTTGGAAATTTATTCCTCCCACCGCAGCTTGGTGGGAAAGGTTGGTTCGCATTATAAAAGAGCTGTTAAAACGTACTTTGGGAAACTCTGTATTAACTTATGAAGAATTGTATACTATTACTTACCTCACTGTGAATCTATAATTAATTGTAGACCACTAACTTATGTATCTGAAAATCCACAGAAATTGATTCCTTT
This sequence comes from Latrodectus geometricus, assembly GCA_026290005.1. NCBI lineage: Eukaryota > Metazoa > Arthropoda > Arachnida > Araneae > Theridiidae > Latrodectus > Latrodectus geometricus. The sequence goes on from JAPDSC010048577.1 coordinate 66,441, forward strand.
GAACTGCAATGTTTCTTATCGAGAATCGGAGCTCCAACGTTGAGGATATTGACCAAGTAAATACGCAGAATCTTGTTAAACGTATAAATACAGAAACAAACTTTTAAGTGATTTGCTGCAACGTTTTAGAAAAGAGTATTTGAGTCAACTGGTTCAAAAATGGAATGATAAGAGATCTCGCCTTCCCAAGGTAGGACATTGTATTAATAGGACATAATAACAAACAAAAATTATTATTATTTTTGCTTGTATATTATATAACATTAGCAAAAATTATAGAATTAATTCTGGGTCACGATGGTAAGATTCGTACCGTAAGGATTAAAACCCAACATGGATCAGTTTTGCGACCGATTCAGCGTATCTTCCCAATAAATGCAACTAACATAACTATTCCTAAGAGTTCCCCTACCCGTCATCGACTATATAAACCGTGGTGGAATGAAGACTGTCGATTAGCCTATAAAAACCAAAAGAAATTATTGGGCATTTTTCGGCGATACCCATCCTCTGAGAACCTCATAACATTTAAACGAGCCAAGGCAACTGCTCGTGAAACCAGGTGTCATGCTCATAGAGAATCTTAGAAGGCTTACGCTTCATCTATAACATCAAGCAAGAAGTTGTAGCGAAGAGTTAAAGCTGGTGGGGTACCTAGAGAATTTTCTATCCCCATCATGTATACCAAGACTACTTCAAACTCCTCTCCTGTTGATATAGCTAACATCATTGCAGAATCTTTTGCTAATGTATCCTGCGAGGAATCATATAATCCCTGTTTTCTTAAGACTAAATCTGTTGCTGAAAAAATCCCGATAAATTTCCTGAGTGAAGAAACATATCCATACAATTGCAGCCTGAAGATATTTGAAGAAAGTCATACTACAAGCACGTAACACTAGTGCAGAACCTGATGGCATAAGTTATGCTATAATACGTCATCTAAATTTAGATTCTTTGTCAAATATAGTACTTTTATTCAATAGAATCTAGAATGAACAAACTTATCCTAGTTTGTGGAGAGAAGTGACAATTATTCCTATTTTAAAACATGATAAAGATTCCTCGACCCTTTGAGCTACCGTCCAATAGCTCTTACGAGCTGCCTTCGGTAAAACATTTGAACATATGGTCGATGCCCATCTCGTATATATTTTAGAGAAAAGTGAGTGTATATCACCTTTCCAAAGTGGTTTCCGTAAAGGAAGGTCAACACTTAACATTGTGTATTTGGAAATTTAAATACGCAATGCTTTCTTAAAAGAAACCATCTAATTTCTATCTTTTTTGATATAGAAAATTCTTACGATGGTGATATGGTATTCTCCAAACAATGTTTAAATTTGGCTCTTAAGGGGTAACCTTCCTATCCTCTTTCAAAACTTTTTACAATTGTGTACTTTAAGAATCCGTATAGAATCAGTTTTATCTGATCGTTTTGTTCAATATGAAGGAGTTCCTCAAGGAAGCATTTTAAGTGTGTTATTTTTCAATTTGCATATTAGCAGCATTCTCAATCAACCTGTACATGGCAGTTTATATGTTGATGCTTTACAGATACTATGTCATGGATCAAATATGAATCTTGTAGAACGTAAGTTGCTGAGAAAACAGCATCCTTACTTATTGGGGGGGACAGAAAAGGACATCTTATCTCCAAGTAAGAGCAGAAATGTACATTTTTGCAGAAAAGCTGGCTTTCATCTAGATCCTGATAATAAGATTGAAAATGTATCAATACCCATGGTCAATCGGGTAAGATTTCTTGCAAATGAATTGAATTGAGATTGAATTGCAATCGAATTGAGAGCAAACTATTAACATTCTCAAGTAACACTTCTTAGGAAGCGGGTCGCACGTTATTATTTCGAGTTATTCTGTAATACTCTCACGAATTGATTATGGTTCTCTTGTATACGGATCTCCTAGGTCATCCGTCTTACATACTCTAGACAGTCTATCATTCTGTCTTACGGGTATTCATACTTAGGAGCATTTCGTACTTCAACTGAACATAGCTTATATATCACTAGTCATCAATTGACACTGAAAAGACGTCAACAACTGGCTATAAATTATTATTTTAAAATCCTGTTCATGGACAGGACACGACCAATACTGTCCTGTCCTATCCAAAATCCTGTCATCCTTTGCGTTCTGGAGCGCACTTCTCTTACTTTAATGAGACTTCATCATGCTTAACCTTTTAATATTCTCCCTTTCCTAGTTCGAGCCAAATCATTCCTTCAACACTCTGAGTTACTTGATGTGATGTATGTATGAGTTACTTGATGCTCATACCACTTATTGTAAGAATATTCCATGGAATATCTCTGCAAAAATTGTACTAACCCTTTTCCTAGTTATAAAAAATAAAGTACTAACCCAGTGGTTTAATTTATTTCTCACATCGCAATCGGTATTCTTCAAACATTCTTGTTCTTACGGATGGTTCCAAATGAGTTCATTAGGTTTGATGTATTTTTGAAATATACTCCACATGCAACAATTTTGGAATTAACAATATTTGCTCAATATATACTGCTAAAACTACAGCAATTTATCATGTACTAAAGCTTTTATACGACCATGAACATTCTAACTTTGCGTATATCCTGATAAGCGTCTTGGAAGCATTAAAAAATATTGATATACACTATCATCCCGTAATATCTCAAATTTTTATCATCTTGGAAACTTTACGAAACCGAGGTTATGAAATAATCTTTTGTTAAATAGCTAGTCATATAGGTATATATGGGAATTATAGAACAGATGAAGCAGTAAAAAACACATGTCAGTACTTACAAAATGCTGTCCCTCTGTTTGATTAGAAGAAACCTTGTAAAAAATTTATTCAATCCCAATGACCAGGAGCTATAGAATTTACAAACTATGAATAAATTTACCACTGCACCAAATATAATTTCATTGTCAGTTTTGCCATTACACAGATCTGATGTAAAATTCACTCATATGCGCGTATTGGGCACACTCGTTTTACTCACAAACACCTGTTTTTAAGTGATCCAAAATACCCCCCTATTGTTCTACATGCAATATGTCATACACTCTTCCGTATATTTTAATTGACTGCCCAATTTTAATCACTATCGTCTTTCATATTTTAATTATACCTTTTTAACGTTACAAGATATTATTGGAGAAACTCCTCACCATAATCTTTTCGTCTTTTTACGTTCCATTAAAGCCCTACTATGTACATTGTGACTTTACTTTCAACATTATTTTATAAATCTAAATTTTATCTAACATGTGCTTGACCTAGACAGGACCTTGTGTCATTACACTTCACACAATTAATCTCCGACCACTGTCTCTGTTTTAACGAAAAATAGTTTTGTTACGAACAAAGAAAATTTTCTGAAGAGCGATAAAGCTTGTCGAGTTAAAATAGGGGAACTTAATAAATTGAAGCGCTATTGAGAAATATTTTTAATAATCCTAGATAAAAAAAAAAATTTATGCATGAAGATGTAGAAGAATGAAAACCGCCAGAAAATTAAAAACGCCACTAAAGATAGTGCTTTTTAACATTTGCCAAGGATAGCTTTTGGAATCTCCTCACTAAGTAAGCAACCACTTTGCTGATATCTGTAGCTATTGGGAAATTAAATTCTAGAGATTTCTGGTATTAAATTGATACTTGTTCCACTTTCATTTTGAAGTCTTTTTCCGGAGCTTTTTGAGGAAGGCTTCAACATTTCAGATTTAATAATTGATTTCGTTACAACAATATAAAAAGTGATAGAATTATCTCAATCACAGAAAATAATTTTGATACGCAATATGATATTAAGTTTTTTTTATCAACATGTACTATGAAGTTTTATTCTCTAACACACATTTATTACAAAATTGCATATCATAACTTATGTGTGTATAGCTTTAAGCTTTGTTCAAAGCTTCTCTGATTTATATTGCAATGAAGGAAAAAATTTTTGATTATAAAGCCAATTAATTTATCTTTCATTTGATATTGTCTATGGTACAACTTTTAGAATTGTTCCACTTTAATTGAATAGAAGATTCGAATAATTTTTAGCCATTTGAAAAATTATTTTTTGTCGCGTATTATTTCCCTTATAGATTAAAGTAAGCTCTCTTGTTTTCTCTGAAAATATTTAAAAACTTTTTCAATGCATACAAAGAACTTTTCTGCCTGTGAGTTCTTTGCACAGACCAAGATAATAAACCAACGACTTCTCCCTTGGAGGCTTCAAAAAATGAAACGCCATCTTGATAGACTTTCCTGAACATATTTGACACTTGGTGACGCTAAAAGCATCTCATGTGTGTAGAAGCGTATTTGTTTACATTGTGTTGTGTACCATTTTAAGTTAATGATTTTGTTTTTATGAATTCTAAATATTTTTATTATTGTAAAATACCTAAATCATGCTTTTGTCCTGGCTGTAAATCGAATATTGATTGAAAAAAGAAGAATGAGGAAAATCTACTAAATTTCCTTTGTGCACCAAAAATATTGTCAGCAAAGACAACGTGCAAAATATACTTCACTTATTTCTATTTTCAATAAATAATTTTTATCTTAATAAGTTAGTTTATGTTATATAATGAAAACAAAATCTTTGCATTTGTATTATTATTTGCAATCTGGCTTGAAATAGACAATTAAATTTTGATGGCAAAGTATAACCAATTATCTAGTTTAGCTCCTTTTGGTAATAAAATAATTGCTGTTTAATTAAAATACAATGATTTCAGATAATTAATTGTATTTCTCTTCTTTATTTCTGCATATTGTTTTGCGGAAAAACTTACTTAAAGTAATTCATGAAATTGACTTTAGTAATTCATTTCTTAAAGTAATTCATGAAATTTATATATCAATCTAACTTTATCCCCATATTTTTCTTTTGTCTGTGTATTCCTTTTTTTTTTTAATTAAATTTAATATCAATATTAAAGCTAAAACCTGGTAACTTACTTTATCCCTGATTTAAATAAAATATAATTATAACTTGGTATTTAAAAAGCTGATGTACTCATGCATAACCACATATAAATATAACTTTGTTAATTTATTCTGCATGCTATAATGTATTCTTGATTTAGGATCAAAACTTGCTTGAAAAATGGAGATTGGTAATTCCTCGGGCTGATAAATAGTTGAGACTTCTTATGATGTAGTGTGTTCTTTGCACTTTTAAGAAGGAGACATAGATAATTATTATGTACAAAATTTATCAGATGGAACTGTAAGTACTTTGTGTTGGATAAATTTTTTAAAATATATAAGACATTTTTAATGTTTTGGATATATATGCATTAGTGATTCAAATTATTTGATTCAAATGATATAGTGGTAAGTTATTTTTCTGGTTAAGTTGCAAGAAAGGTTGAAAAATTTAGAGCTTGTGAATCTTGTGGAAATGTTTTAATTGAAGTGGTGGGATTCACTTTTAGTTGTCCTTGTAATATTATAATTTATCATATTTGTATTTGGAAATAATTAGATATGTGTACCTATAAGTTATATAATTATCTTCTATGTATTCATAATAATTATTAAATTTTTACAACTTTTCAAGGATACTTATTCATTAAAGATATTGAATAGTATATTTTTTTATCTGCATGTTTTATTTTATAATTATTGTACTTTGAAGTATTTAAATTTTTATGTGTTTATAAATGCTAAAAATATGAAACTATTTCAAAAATATGCATGATTTATTTAAGGAAATGTTTATTATAGTTTTTATTTCTATTCATGTTTAATATGATCTTGAGTAACAAATTATACATATTTTTGTATTTGCATTGAATTTGATCTTGCTAATTTTTCTTTATATTAAATTAACTAAATTTTCAAATTATTCCTTTTTTATGTATGGCTATGTATTTTTTTGTTATTTAATCAAATAATTTTTATTTTCTTTTTGCAGAATCCAACTCAACTCATTGTTAAGCAGAAATTGATACACAATGCAATAGTAAATGAAATTTTCACGACAAACATTCATAATTTGACATTGTTGGATACATTGAATCCTATATCCCATTTAACTAAATGCCCTAGTTTTTATGAGTTACTATAATTTTTAAAAGTGACTCAATGAAGTAGGATATTTGGTTTGTAATTCATATAAAATAAAGCAAAAATTTAGTTTGTGTTTTATGTTACTGCTTTCTTTTAAAAGAAATGTAAATTTAGATTTTCTTATGTCATTTAGGAAAAATAATGAAAAATTGGAAAGCTTATTGTAGTCGATGTGTTTTTAGACTTTTTTCAAAAAAATACTTCCATAATTTAGATTTAAATAGTTTTTACATGAAATTTTAAGAAATGCTATATTGAGATAACTTTTTAATGACATAACACAATTATTGGTTTTAAGAAATTACTTTGAAGAATATCTAATTTTCAGTGGCATAAAAAGTTAATTACAGTAAAACGCAATTACTTAGCAAAATATTTTTATAGCTTTAACTAAGAATAAAAGAATTTAAACTTAAAATAACAAAAAAATTTAATATTAAAATTATTTTCTATAAAAATTATTAGAATAATTGAATTGATATGCAAAACATAAATATATAATAAATTCAAATATGATTAATTTTAATATTATAACTACATTTCTATAAAAATATATTATAGATAATTATAGGATTTGATTTCTAATTCAATAAAAATTGAATTTTAAATTCATTATTCTAAAATAATTTAAAATTAAATGTCTTTGAAATCTAAATTCTAAAATTACAATTAATGGTAAAACATTAAAATAATGTAGCAATCAAAATGTCTATCAGCTCTATAAACTATCTATTATGTAGTTAAATTTAAAATAAATAATCGAGGTAAGACATCAAAAAGGAAGTATAACAATTCAATTAATATTGGAAATATATGCGATGAATTTTCTGAATTATATAAAATGTTCATTATTCACAAAAACGAAAGTAAAATTGGTTTCATTCTACATAACACCTAATAATAAAATGTTAGATTTTGTATTTCCCTTATCATTTTTTTTACTATAATCAATTACAGATTAATAATCAATGCATTTGTATTAACATTACTTGAAATTTCATTTAATTAATTTTAAAAGATTTTTATTCCCATAGAAATCAATGCATTTCCCACTACGATAGTGGTAGAACGCATCGGTCACGCCACCTAGCGGCATTTCAAATTTCGTCGTGCCGTCATTTTCAGGAAGATGTTCGTCTTAAATATTGGTCTGTGGTTCTTTGATACCTTTTTAGTTAACCATTTGGAGGGAAAGCTTTATTGTAAACCTTACACTGAAGTAGCGTTTTTCAGTATATATTCTCTCAGACGTCTCTTTAGGTTTCCTAAATTCAAGTAAATTTTTGATTGCAAATATCATCTATTCTAATATCTATCATATATTCTAATATTGTAATTATGTGCTCAAGCAGGAATTTATTGCTTTAGCATAAATTCGATGTAGCAAGAATTTAATGAACTTTTGCTTAAACATTTTGTAACAAAATACTAGTGAATATTTCTGGAACACTCACATTTCAACAAACGTGAGTCTTTCTGAAAGCATGACCATATACTTACCATATGCAGCATCATAATATAGCACGTGTTATTTAATTCTTTTTATGATTAAGCATTTATATTGTTATACTAAATTTATAGCACTTTTCACGAAATAACTATCTTTCAAAACATGTTTTGCTTAATTATTTGTATTTTATTTATTTAAATTATCCAATTTCACTGAAATGGAAGAATAATTGACAATTTTTAAAAAGCATCTGAAACGACTTGTTTATCAACTGTTTTTGTTTATTAAGTATTTTTTCGCTGTATAGATACTTAGATGGAATAATTTTTCAAGTAAAACTGTTTAAAAAAAATCTTTTGATAGCATACAAATGATCATTGTACGCTGAGTGCTTTGATGTTTCTTTAGGCAACCATTACAAGAGAAATCTCGATTGCAAACTTTACTAAAAAGACTTTTCAGTTTGTATCTTCACATGTTTCTTAAGGTTTCATTTAGAAATAAATTTTTGACTGCAAATATCACAATGAAACAATTTTTCATTAGTACGAATTCTCCGATGTTCATGAGGTTTTCTTTTAAGATAAAATCTTGATTACAAAACTTAAGTTGGAGTAATTTTTTCACTGTTTTTCTATGTTAACAACATTACGTGTCTGAGGAAATGACTGAAAGCAAATATAACACAGAAATCATTTTTAATCAGTATGAACTTGCATATGTATCATATCATTTCACACTAAAGTATATATTTTTTTTAAGGGTTATATCCAGCGCTAGGTCTGACGTATTTTTGATGAAAATGTAAATGAGTTCACCATATATACAGTAGTGATAAGCAATCAACGTTTTTCCCATTTCTTGTTTAACATATCAGTTTTTTATTTATTCCATGTGTAGGAATATACTAAACAAGGTCCTTGAGTCCATTTACTTTCAGAAACTCGAAAACAAACATGGGAGGGTTGTACGCAGAGGCAGTCAAGAGACAACATTAGACACTCAAGGATATGTGCCAGTGATGCCGGTACATCTTGATTTTAGAACAATTCAGGTGTATCTTAAAATCTCTATCGTAAATAAGTCCTTTCAGGTGTCCACTGAAGAATCAGGGAAGTGCTGTCTGAACATATCTATCGCAATCAAAAGCAAGGGATCTTCCAGAACAATCGCCTTGATACCAGGGATGATGAGCAAAATTTACCTGTCAGAACTCTCTTTCACCAAAACGTTTGCTATTTAATCCCTTATATGTCAATATGCCAAAGAATCCACTGTAGGTACACTTTCCAGTGACAAGAACTACTTAAGTTTGCCTGGAATTGCCATTCAGGCCCTATCAACGACTCTTAGCTAGAATTAAAGATTTTAAATGGCACTACGACTGCCAGACAAAACTTATATTGCCCTAAAATCTGCAAAGATCGAAACAGCTCTTAGTTCCTCTTTGATAGCTATAAAGCTCACTCTTGAAAACCGAACTGAAGTCAGAATTTGTTTATTTTAGTTTCATTTATGGATTTACTGACAACTCCATTGCCGTAAAAAGAGTCTTCGTTTTTACTCTCATCAGTATAGATAAACAGTCGTAGATAGTCGTAACAGAGGCAGAATATCATTTTTTTGGGAGGGGGGGGGAACTCGAGACGAAAGTTCCGTGTGAAACCCTACTTTAGAGAGTCTTTAGTGGATATTACTTCGACTTTAGGGATTATTACTTCAGTGATGCAGGAATTCTCTTTAAAAACCAGAGCATCCACGCTTGTTACTAGTGAACTTTGGATCAAGAACGAAGAAAAAAAATTTGGGATGCTTGGCAAACATACGAGAAATATCACTTAAGGCCAATTTAGTGTGTTTTGTAAACTATGATGTGGCATATATCAACTAATAATAGAGAACTTTTCTAAAACTATTGTTATAAAATTAGCAGAAAAACTTTCGATTCTTAGACGGCAAAAGATATATTTATGAAACAAAGATTTTTTTAAAGTAACGAAGCATAATTGGCTATAGGAAATATAATAAGCAAAGAATTGATTATGCTCAAAATCCCTTCTGAAAACTGCATTACTGATATTGAAAAAAATGTAAGTAAAAATGATATTTTAACTAATCATTTTTGTTTGTAAATGAATACATATTAATTATCGACGTTAAATTTGAAAAAGATATAAATTAATACGCATGTTAACAAAATTAATGAATTTTTTTTTTTTTTTTTTTTATAAATATTACTCTATTACAACACTAAATATTCATCTAGTTAAAGTAGATGCATATGAAAATGCGATTTAGATCCCCTACTCTGCCAACTTGGCGAAAGTGTGCTTTGGGTCCCGTACTTGGCGCGTTTTCAAAAACGCTGTTGCCATGGCGATAATGGAATACGGTTTTTAACGATTTTAACTGTTGCAATGTAAAGAAAAAACATTTTTTTTTTCCGAATTGTATAACAAACAGTATACTAAAATATTAATAAAAATTTTGATATTCTATAAAATGAATCAATAAAAATACACTAAAACCATCTTCTTGAAGGCAGTTATAGGATTACTAACAGTCTGATAATAGTCGTCCCAGGCAATATCCAATCCTTGATAATTGGAAGTAAAGCCTCGGCATCTCTCTTCTCACTCTAAAAAAATATTTACCCGTTCCTCTTTCAACACCACCCAAAAGCCATTCACCCTTCACAGGCTTTCATCGTCCATACTTCATTTTTCCGAATTTAGATTCATCAATTTCCACAATCTTTCCATATCCACCAATCTTTTCCGCAAGTTCATTCATCATAAGTTTCTGACACACTTCTCTGCAAAACATACACCAATCAGTCACAGTATGATCAAACACAAGGTATTCATGCATCGCCTTTGCATACCACAATCTCGTCAATCTCAAAATCTGTACAATACTCAAATGGCTATGGCTAAACCATGAGACCATTCTCACACTCTTAGTACATTCATGCACATTCTCTCTAACTTTTGATTAACAAAACCAAACAAATCCATCACCTATATCATTCTTCATTTTCAAATTCATTTGCGATCCTCACTTTGGCCATTTATACTTCGATGTAATCATTCCCTCCTTCATACGCCATTCTAATACCGCTTTCTTACCCATGGCTGCCAAAACGCAAAAATAGCCAACTGAATATATATTATTTGCACTCAAAACTCCAGCTAGAGCAAATTCCATAGTGACATCAAGGATTTAACGAAATATAAGCAAAGAAAACACCAAAAAAATAAGCTACTTATAAACAAAAGAAAGGTCAAATAAAAATACTTCTTATCTTCAGAGCAAATTCAACTTTAATAAATTCGTAGAACAATTATATTTTTATTGATATTTTAAACGATATTATTTATCTGATATTAAAATTATACCGTTATTTCAAACTATTATTATTATTCAATTATATTTTTAATGATATTTAAAATGATATTATTTTTATTCGATATTAAAATTATACCGTTATTTCAAACTGAAACTAATTAGCAACCAATGAAAATGACCAATTTTCAAACTGAAGCTAATTAACGATCAATTAAAATGCTAAAAGAAAAAAACAATGAGCATGCGCGAATAATCGCTTCAAATTATTTCCTCCGGAGGTTGCCATAAACAGCTCATTAGGGATAAAAACATCTGGTTTACCACGCTTGATGCATTTATCGCCAAGTTGACAGAGTAGGGGACCTAAAGCGCTCATTAACGTAGATGCTTTTATCTTTCTGAAAAAAACTTTAAAATGTAATTTTTTTTTCTGTTTCTGAGTGAGACTTAAGTTTTACACCACGAATGTTGGGGATCAATCATGAATGGAATTGACCTCTAATTTGACTTGTAGTATTCAAGTTAATTGCCTATAAAAAATTTTTTTGTCAAACCTTAAACTGTAAAATTCTGTCCCATTTTTAAATAACAGACCACAAATATTGTTCATTCAAAAATGTACTCATATTAGTCTCCGAAAACAAAATTCTTATCTGTAAAGAAAAGAAATTTATTAATGTTTAGGGTAATACTAAATATAAATTCTTATTTTTAGAGTTTGAAATTTTGTATAAAAATTTTTTATTAAATTGTCTTTCAAAAAACAAAATCGTGCTTATTTTAATTTTGTAGAGAAATTAAAACTGCGTGGCATATACTACTGACAACTGTAAAGTAGCCCTTTTAACTATGCACTGCATATCACTTTATGGCTCATTTTCATTTTTTATCTCAGTTCTTTTTTACTACCATGTTCTTTTTGTGGCATCAAAAAAGTACAAAATCGTATAGAAATATGTCCCTAAACAATATACCTTATTTAAATGTCACATAGTATAAACACTAAAGTTGCCTAGTATCTATTCCGACATTTGTGCATAAAAAAAGGGGAATTCGACATTTAGTCCTCAATTTTCAGTAGAGGGCGAGATCAAATCTGGTATACTCTACCTCAAAGAAGGATTTGAGGTAGAGTATACCGGATTCACAGGGAAGTAATAATGATCATAGTGGTTTCTATTACTAAGATCATTATTACTTCCCTGTGAAGACGTAATTCCATCACCTTATCTTAAAAGCCAGAAAATGAAAAATCTCTCATAATACAATAACACATATTTCTTAAAGAAAATATTTCAAGGAAAAACAGGAAGAGCAAAAATACAGAAACATATTAATGATTATAAATTTATTTATCAGAGTTAAGCATGAATTTTGATATTTATTAAGATCAAATCAAAAATTTTCTTTTTACAAATATAATTATTTATTAATTTGTTTTAATATTACAAATGTAAACATGGGACTTTGGGTGTTCTACTAAACCTTTGATTTAGGAGTTTTTAACTTGCAAATAATTTTAAAAATCATTTAAAATTCATTAAGAATACGATACCAAATTTCATTATATATCGATCTCAAAACCAGCAATTTTGAGCAGAATGGACGAAAGATTATCATGTTATGTATTATAATTATTAAAAATATAAGGAACCTAATGTTCCTTTTCATAATATGATATTCGAAAAGACTTGACTAACATAGGTACCAGCCAACAAATTTAATCTTAATTAAAAAAGGCGAAATTCTTCAACTCAGAAGTCACTGAGAATCTCACTTTTATTAATAACAAAAATTCCATAATTAAAGGACACAATCAACAAACTGTAGTTAAACTCCTATTCATAACAACTAAAAATAAAGATAAGTAGGTGCATGCATAAGAACGTTTGCATAACAATAACACGTTTCTTCCATATATCTGAACCTATACCTATATCTTAAATATGTGTAGCATACCTTTTTGTTTCATCTGCAATAAAGTTTAAAACGTCTTCTGAAAAAATAAAAAGAAAAAAATAGTTCATCTTTATCAAACTAAATCATTTGTTTTTTCAGTAATACTTAAGTCTAACGTAAGTACTAAAAGTGATATTTCAAATATCACTCAAAAGATTTTTCAAGTGTATGAATTCTCATATGAATTTTCAATTTTCTTTTCAGACTAAAAGCACGATTACTTAATTCACATTGAAATATCCTCTCTCCAGTGTGCCTCTGTAGGACTTTGTTGATATGGAATGTTCGATTCCAAATTCCACAATGAAGTGGTTTTTTACCAGTATAAACTCTCCGATGCACAACCAGATTTTCCATTAAAGTATTTATCCCACTGAAATGTTTTCTCTAAAGTATGAGTCAGCTGTAGATTACAAATTTCAAATTAAAAATGTTTTTCATTTGTACGATTGCTCTTCATATTTAATTAAAGATTTTATTTAAGATGCTCCATTGTAGTTTTTGAAGCTTAACTACAATGGAGCATCGTCAACATAGTAAATCATTTCATCCTTAGATATTATGCATTTTTTTCTGATAGTTTTAATCCTAAACAACATAGTTTTAAGAAAACCCTAATTAGTTAAACAATTGGCGATAGTATAGCATAAATTATTAAAAGTTCAAAGAAGGAAAACACCCTTACCCTACTAGATTTAGAAAAAACATTCATATTTAAATTTAATATAAAGGATAAAAATGCAAATGAATCCTGCGATTAGAATGATGCAGTAATTTACACCAGTCTACTGCTTGATAATAAAAAAAAAAAAGAAAGAAAACCACCTGTATGTACCACCCTCATATGCCTTTTGAGATTTCCTCTCAGATTAAAAGCACATTTACAAAATTCACATTTAAATATCTTCTCTCCAGTGTGCCTCTGTAGAACTTTCCTGGTATAGTAAATTTGACTGCAAATTTCTATACTAAAGCAGATTTTTTTTTTTCTGATGCACAAGATTTCCCTTTAATATAAAATATTT